>NHYE01005507.1:0-37193 GCA_002938385.1 Gymnopilus dilepis | reverse complement strand
TCTTTCGGTCTTTGATCCTCGAATAGCACGTCCTCTCGCCATTCCTGTGCCCTGACGCAACTGTAAACGACTTGTCCACCAACGAAAAGAAGGCACCGCTTTGTAAGCTGTTGCTCTTGGTAGCTATTCTCTGATTCAACAGTATATTCAGAATTAATTTGATCGAAGGCCACTCACGTCCACGCCCTTGTGAAGTAAGCTTCGGCTCTGGTAAAGTCCTGCGAGTCCATCTTTGCAGCAAGTCGCAAGTTTGGCGTGACTTGCTCAATTGACTGCTGTATGCCTCGAGTGTTGGGTCGAACGCCAGGCAGGCCGGCATTGGCGTCAATGCCATTTGCTGCCCATATGGTCAGGTATGCTGCGCCATAAACGAGATCCATCATTGATATTGAGCTCATTTTGCTTCCGCCAGGTCCTATGTCGTCTTGAATGATGCAAAGACTGTCGACCCAGAGATACCGGATGTCCAATTTCCTCGCCACGATCATGGCATCGCGAATGGTAAGCGGGATTCGATCTTGGTTTTCAGGAAGAGATAAAGAGCCAGGCACCTCCAGTTGCTTATAATTATCCTTGACTGTCCGAAGGATCTTGGTGAGGTCTATTTTCCCCCAAATATAACTCAGTGCCACATATCTCGAGCCGGGAGGTGCTGGTATGATGCAGTTGTCGACGACGTCTATCAGGCGAAAATGGGGAATTTCTATAGCTGGGTCTTTAATTCTGTACCCTCCCATCAGCTTGGATTCATCGCAGGCGCCTCCGTGATAAGCTCTGCAAATGCTGAGCCAGTTTCGGACCATGTCGAAGTCTATCTGGTCGTTGATAAGGCGGACCAACTGGGACTTTTTGGCAGCTTCGTGAGGAGCGTCGTTGGCGAGCATTGCGATTTCTGGATTAGAATTAGGCTGCAAAGAGAGGTAATAATCCCCGCTTTTGGTTTGAACGCGAGGCCTAAGGGTACGGACTGTTGAGTCAGTTCTCCAAGTTAAAGTTACTTCAACTTTGTCTCCTTGATTTCCGACAGAGGGTACCTTCGGTCCGAGTGCAGCAAGAACGAGTCGACAGAAAGGACAGTGAGGAGCCTTCTTCCTGATGTCGTCAATGAAACCCAATGTGATATTGGCCGGAGGCTCTGCATCAGAGTCGTTCACTTCGCCTGGGACAACTGGATCTCCTGGTAGAACGACAAATCGTTGAGGTGTAAGGTCGAGGGACTTGCATGTGGAACAGAGGCTCTCGCTGGAGTTCTGAAGTGAAGGAGGTATTGGCAAGAGTGTGGGGACAGTTATTCCGTCAACTTCACTTCTGTCTGATGCAACATTTCGGTTGACTTTGTAGTTACCATGGCCGTTATATGATTGGAAGGGATCGCTTGGTCCTTGATCCTCTATCTCGGAATCAGACGCATCACTGTCCGATTCAGCGTCTAGGAGCTCGTTACGCAAAACCATCGATCTGGGACTGGTGCTTTTGGCGCCTGTTTTGTGACGATGAGTCTGACTTCTCAACCAGAACGATCCAATCCACTGGCAGCAGCAGCAGCGATTCGCCCTCAGGGAGAACTACTCGTTGGCTGAAGAAGAGGATAAGGGATTTCATGGACCGTCATTCCACCTGTCAAAGTCTTGATTCCTAACACGAAGTTTAGACGATTTGAGAGTATCGGATCGACAACCGGTCAGCCTTGTGAGATGACAGAAAACAAGGCCTTTGCATAGATTTTGATCATGAACCCGCTTTTATCTCCGCTAGATAAGATTAGATTGTAGTCACGTGTACTTATTGGATTTACGCGTCAGCGCGACTCCCAATGTCATTCTTTTTTGTTTCTCTCCATCGCATCCAAATCCCACCCTGCCTCAGCCAGCTTACTGAATGTCAGCATTCACGTTTGTCCGCAGAAAAGGGTGGGACAGGCTCTCAAATACACTGGTTTTGGTGTTATTCGTTGCATCCGCTTAAAAATTCATGGGTTCAACCAAGATTCAACTTTTCAATCTGATCTCCGAACTCGAGTAAGCTCAGAGCATACGCGAGCTGGACCTCGGGATGCCTTACTGCTCAATGCCAGATAATCACATATCTGGCGATGGTGTCTTATGTTTGTGCTTACAGTACACTGCAGTGGTGAACGTCCGTATAAACGACGGCAACATTCCGATAAGGAGGCCCGCCACCTATCGACTACCCAAGATGTCCTGCTCGGTGATATCACTGTTCTGGCAAAGGCTGCGGAAGATCCCACTCTCGCGACGGTATAGCGCCAAAGGCGAGTCAAATTCCTGTAGAAACATGATCTAAGGAAGACACGAATATGACAAAGAACCATATACTGACCACGACTCTTCCACTGTCAAGAACCAAAATTCGGTCGTAATTCAAGATGGTACGAAGTCGATCTGGGCAGTGGATTATCATGAGGTCTCGTATGGGTCTGAAGTCGAGGCAACTCACGGGCTATGCATATCAAGGTCCTGTTCTTGAACTCCGTGGCGATTGTATACTGGATCTTCTGGTCCGTCTCAAGATCTACAGAAGCACTACACGATTGTCAGTCCACGTCAAGACTATCCTGAGCATTAACAGTCTTACGTTGCCTCGTCGAGGATAGCGATCTTTGTATCTCTAACGAGGGCGCGAGCAAGACTGAGCAACGACCTCTGTCCAACGCTGAGATTGGAGCCTTCAGACTCTATCACAGTGTCAAGGTTGATCCGGTCGGAGGTGTATTCTCCCTTTTCGTCCATATAACTGTCCTTGATCAAGTAAGAACGTCGAAGTGCATCCCATAGACGAGAGTCGTCGTATTGCGAGAATGGATCCAAGGCACTTCTGACTGTTCCGCTAAATATGGTGGGCTAGATACGAGACCATTTGTCAGTCACTACACCTCCGATTGAAATGCCACCTACGTCCTGTGGGATGATAGCAACTTGAGTACGCAGGTCTTTGAGTCCAATCGTTGATATGTCGACCCTGCCGAAGCGTCAGCTCATTGTACCACTAGATATTCGGGGAGACCCACCCATCAATGGCGATAGACCCGTTGTATTCAATTATGCGCAGAAGAGCCTGAGTTATAGAAGACTTCCCAGCACCTGTCCTTCCAACGACTCCTATCTTTTCTCCGCCACGGATTGACAAGGAAATTCCGTGAAGTACGTTGGGAAGGCCTGCTCGATAGCGCATGGACAGGTCCCTGATCTCAATGGCTCCCCTCTGAGGCCACTCCGGGCCTGGCTTAGTCTCGGGTATGTCGTGAGGTGCTTCTTGGCTGATCAAATCTTCTCGACTGTAGTCGACGACTACACGAATGGCATCAATATATCGAAGTTGGGATTAGAGGTCTGCTTATATTCCTCACCTCTCTCAATAGAGTTCATGTGATTCTGTGGTCAAAATCCAGTATACACAGTCGCAGTATTGAATATATCACGCACCTCCACTTCAGTGGTCTGCCTGGTGAGCATCCCACAAGCCTGGGTAAGTGAAGCTTCACACTAACATTAGTCCTTTGAAAAAAAGAGCAGATAGTAGTTGACCAACAAATGTATGTGAGGACAAGTCCGACTTGAGCAGCACTGATGCCTGTCCCCCCAAAGACCGCGAAGAGGGCGACCTATACATTCCAAGTCAGATACAGCGGGAGTCGAAGCGGGGCCATTCTTACAGAAAGAGTTAGGATGGCACCGCAGAAGTCGAGTCGGACCGAGAGCCATCTGCTCAGATACATCAGAAGAAGAACAGAGTTTTCAAAGATGAAGCCCTCGCCTCTGATTGGCAATGCCCAGGATTAGAGCTCGGTTCTCAAGGTCGATATAATATGAATTTTCTCTCAGGAAGCGCGGCGTTTCTCCGTAAGTGCGCAGAGTGGACAAGCCTGGAATCGCTCGTTTAATTTTGATTGATGTTTTTTGGAACTACGCACCGGTCAAGGACTCTGAGAAGTGGGAATATAACAGAGAGCGCAAGTTGGAATCTGGATGTCTTTTCGTCAGTCGCAGTGGCATCTGGTGCACGGTACGATATTCACCTAGGCGCTTGACCTCTCTTGCGCTCGCCCTGTGGTAGGTTGCATAATACTGATAGCCAAGAGAGATAATAATAGCCACGATGACTATAGCATGTCGCTTGAGACAGTCGGCTGGATGAATATGTACGAGTTACACTCACTGAAGTAATGCTCGACAACACTGATGATAACAATGGAGCCTATGACAATTGCAATAGTCAGGACAACTGACGAGATGTTAGATGAATTGTTGTGGTGGTAAATTGGTTGAACACAAACGCATTCGAAGGGAGCCTAAGCGACAAGCATCAGACATAGGTGTCATAGAGTGAATGCCGAGAAATACCTGGAAGTTCATTGTCGATGTCTATGAAAAGAGGTATATTCAGCTTTGTGTTGACTTTGACGAGGTCACCTGGCTTACTGTCTATATCCTTTCCAAACACGCCAAGAATTCTGCCAGTGGGCTGCCGATATCTGTTTAAGTGCCTCGCAATTCATTGATGCTAGTAGCTTACAGTCGTGTCGAAGAATGACATTGGAGCATGGAAAACGTGCTTGAGAGCGTCATGGTGCAAATTCTTGGAGACCATGAATGAAAAGGTATCCGTGGTACAGCCCCTAATAACATGTTCAGGTTGAGTTGCCTTCTATGAAGTACTGGTCCTTACACCAAGAAGATGGAAAGCGTCTGAATCAACCCCAGAAGGGCATACAAAATCTGATAAAATGCAAGTCCCTTGTGCAATGTACTAGACAATATTAGGGTGATCCGAAGAAGGGGTGCAAGGAAAAATAGACATACTTGTTGGACCACCAGATTAAGGTATAAGAGCTTATGAGATTGCAACCTTGAGCAAGGATGCAAGTCAGCACGACCAAAGGTCCTGTCCACCAGGCATGTCCTGCCTTCAGCCAAGTCTTGTATACTATGCCGGCATTAGTTGATCACGAAGCACAGATCTGCAAGGGAGGAGCGACTGACCAAGGAGCGGAATGGAACCAGTTGTTCTGCGCTCTTCTGCGATGAGCTTCCCTTTCTGCGTTCCAGTACCGGAGCCCTTAAACCTGTTTGGTTCCAGTTTCAAATCACTAGGAGCTGACTTCTTCGGCTCGTGGGGTTCTTCCTCTTGTTCTGCATCACTGCCACCGAACTGCCTGTCTAGCCGGGCGAACTCTTCATCTCCTTGCACCAGCGCCTCATAAGTCCCATGTGCTGCTATGCGGCCATCGCGAAGAGTGCAGATATAATCGCACTGTGATAAGAAGTGTAGAGCATGAGTGACAAAAATGACAGTCTTTCCCTGATCACGAAGTGCTCCTCGAATGGCATTGCGGAATAAAGCCTTGCCGACGTGAGCATCAACTAATATTTCCGTTAGAAAAGAGAAAGGGTTTATCAAAGTCTAGACAAGCTCACGAGCGGATAGAGGGTCATCCATGATGACTATTTCGGCGTCGTAATAGAGAGCTCTCGCAACGTTAATCTGACATCTTGGTTGAATACTTCCTGATATCGATTGCATTACTGAGACGTACGCGTTGCTTCTGACCGCCGCTCAGATTGATGCCTTTCTCGCCAATCTGATATAAAATAAGATGGTATCCGACGAAACTTAAAGAAAATGAATCACCTCTGTCATGTCCCCATCGGCCAGTAATTCAAGGTCACGCAGAAGCGAAGCTTGCTCGAGAACGCGCCAATACTTCTCATGGTCATATGGTTGACCGAACAAGATATTGTCTCTCTGCAAAAGAATGGATAAAGATCAGTCGAAACGCCTGCAGCCAACAACGACATACTACAGTGGCATTTTGGATCCAGGCTGTTTGAGGACAATACGCCACGCGTCCACCGAATGATACAGATCCAGCAATTCTTTTCATCTCTCCAACGAGCCCAAGAAGGAGGCTGGATTTTCCAGAGCCGACTGGGCCAATAATACCCACCAATGCACCACGGGGCACATACATGTTGATATCTTGAATGCGAAAGGGCACAGAGGGGGTTGCGTCCCCTTTCTGAGAGGATTCTTCCCACTCGAATGTGGCATTATTTACTTGGACTGCGTATTCCTGGCTTTCATCGATGACAAGATTTAGCTCCGCTCGCATCTCTGCTGTGAAGACCTTGCGGAGTCTGCTGAAGGCATTTCGGGCATCAGCCGTGGCTGATAAACCTCGCGGGAGGAACATCATAGGCTGGCGAAGCAACTGTACATGGTGAGAGACAGATAAACCTCACGACATCTCATTGGCTTACTTGGAATAATGTCAGAGCAGTGAACACCGCAGCGACATCGAACTTCGGAGTTGTCTCCGTATACGTAATAAATGCTAGTGTGGAGGCTAGGACTGGAATAGAGAAGGCGAGGGCGACACTTGGGAGCAGGTCATGATTAGACATTTTGAATTTCGTTCTCGGGCCGACTCACTTAGCAGACTGGGAGATTAGGATATTCAGAATTCCGTGAAGTTCTTGCTTTCTAGTCTCGTAAAGACCTGGCGCAGATTGTAGATACTTTAGAAAGTCAAACCAATTCGTTACTTACTCTTGAGGAATGGCACTTCGTACGAGAAGTACTTGACGACACGCATAGATCCTTTCAAGAGCCGTGGCGAGTGAACAAAGTGGACATTGCCAAGATATAATTGCCATACCTAGAACTTCCAACAAGGTCTTGGCTCTTTGATCGGTGTACTTCATCGATGTCTTCCTCTGCTTGGACTGTTTCTTCATGAAGAGGACCTGAATAGGAGTAATGACAAGGAAAAGTCCAAAGCCAGCTAGAGACGATGGCCCCAACTGAAGAGTGGATGAGCATCAACGGACTTCCGTATCTTTCACAAGCTTACCTGGTTGTAGAGTATTATAAGGCAGATAATGATTTGAATTGGAGCGGTCCAGACTAAGGATCTATGAGTTTTCGTGCCATGATAAGCAAGGTTGAAATTCAGGATGTACCGGCGTGCTAGGCAACGTAAGCTTAAGCCTGATCATTGGAAACAAAAAGACTACTTACAAACCACTGAGCGCTGACGTCTATTCGACTGACCTGACGCGACAATTAGTTGAAGAAGGATGTGAGTGAAAAACGAATACTCACATCAGCAGAGATGTGATTCAAAAGGTCGGAGTTCGTGATCTCAGTTCGAGCCTTGCCTGTGATACTGAGGGCGCGCCTGAAGATTGACTTGATCAAGGCCGAACGAGCGAGCATGCCCGTCAACATTGTACGTCCGTAAAACTGCCAACAGTCGGGTTCAGACACCTCCAGATGCATGATAAGGGCAATGTTTGACATTACCTGATTCTGACCGATGCTAGCCAACATTGTGAGCAAGAAAAGACCAAAGGCCATTGCTACGCCCATTCCAAGACTGTCTTCTGCGAGACCCTCGAGTCGCTCCGTCTCCCTTGTCTTCGTATAAGTTATGATGGCCTTGATCAAAATCGGGCACATGAGCTGGGCGGTATCTCCGACGACCTGAGATTGCGTTAGAGAACGGATACCAAGATCTTGGGAGAGATCGCCCACCTTCCAGGCTCCTCCTATCCAAAATTCTCGTCCCAGCGTATCATTGAGTGCTAGAGCGATACTGGCTTCCTTCCGCCCAGTGACCTCACGCCAGCGAGTCTCCAGTGCAGCACGCTTTTTCCTGGAATTTTTACCTGCAACGGCACATTTTACCGACCAACTGATTCGCTTCAGGAGTCCAGGCTGTATGAGGCCTTTCTCCAAAGCTGCGTTCCAGCCTGCAGCTTTTTGGAATCTCCTCCTCAGGGCTTCATCAAATTGTCGGGACAGAAGGTCGGAAGCGTGTGATTCTTCAAGCTTCCATAAATCAGTCGCCTCCAGTGTTCGCCGGTAACCGAGAGTCTAGAAAATTGTTTCACTAATCAAAGAAAAACAATAATTGGTAGAATCTCAACCATTATAGGGCTGACCCATGAGTAGGTGAGTACAGAAAATATCGAGGCCTTGGACAACGGAATTTCCTATGGCGGCAAATGAATTCCATACAGGGAATGTGAGAGGGTCGTTGCGTACTTCCGCGTCGTCTAATGATGCTGGGGGCGGGGGTGGAGGTCCTCTGGGAATCCTATCTCGAAAAGGAATCAGCGCCTGTAGGTCTACAGGTCGTCAAAGGGCTTGCCAAAATTTCCACCATGTCCTGGATTTGCTTTTTGCATCTCCCAACGAGACTTTGAGATGAGCATCAACAGAAGCCTGCTTCTCATAATCTATCTTCTCATTATAGACGGACCCTACAAGGGTAGAAACGGAAGAGAGCGTGGAGGGTGACCTTCTAAGGGATTGGGTCGAAATCGAGAGGCTAGCCTTCTCATCGGATCCTTGCATGACTGGCATGCTTGAATGCGACAGTAAAAAAAAAGTAGGGTCGTAAATCGTGAAGCTGGAGATGTGTGAATTATATTCATCTATATTTGTCTGGTGAGGGAATATTGTCGACTACTTACAGAACCCGGGCTCGATTTGGACAGGAGGCACTGCGTCGTCAGGCTGTCCTGGTCGCATATTGGCTCCTCCTTTACTCTTAGAATTGAGTCATCAAAGATTGCTGAAATGTAAGTTGTGTCTGTTTTAGTGGTCAGATGTCGGAGACCGAATATGTGCTGGTTGCTGCCTTGCCAGAGGGTAGACTTTGATAACTCCAGCTGTAGACAGCCGGCGTTCAACTCTATCCATCACATCGCTGATATGCCATAAATGAACACAATGGACTGCTGGGATTTCAATGGTACAGCTTCTACGACGATGTAGCAATGGTCGAGCGGGTTCTTCGGAATGGGTTCCACAGAACCAAATTGATTAGACTTCTGGAAGAAAAACAGCTAGGTACACTGACAACATACCAATCAAATATATAAATACAAGACGGCCACCGCATCGCTGCATGTGGACGCATAGAGTTCGACCTTCATCAATTGAGCCCACATAGTCGAGCACTGATTCTCAACGGATCCACTGTCATCATACTACGGCAGATGCTGAAGACTCTTCCATCCCAACACCTTCGGAGTACTCGCTCACCGACATACAGACCCAGTTATTCGTTCCCTCTGAAATGTTCGAAGTTGAGGTGATGATGGCGAGTCCTTAAAAAAAAGTTGATATCTGACGCGTTTTTGGAATCCGGAAATCGGAAGGTGTCGTCCTGGGTCGTAAGTAGTGTTGGGGAAGGTCATGCTCTTGAGCATGTTGAACTGACGAAGAGACGACTGCAACAGAGGCTCCATTTTTAACTCGGTGTGAATTTGACTTTCCAACGCTAGCGCGCAATGTAGAGAATCGATGGACGAATAACTGAGAGGAAGGCTATGATCTAGGCGGTACGGTTACAGCAAGGATGAGGTGCAAGTTGCGTTCAACGCGACTTCGGAAATTTCCGCGTTGATGTCCCCACGCGTCACTAGTGGGTGCGTATGTACACTGCCAGTACAGTGCCGCATGTGGCTGTCCTCGGCATCTTATCATCGTTTCCAACAACGTCCCCTCAAGGCCGCTTCCAAGGGGATCTCCAGGGCTCTATGCGCATACAACTGACGATCCGAGCTTAAGGATTAAATCAATCTTTTGCCTGCACTGAACTGCGAAGGACTCAAGCTTCAACAGAAATAGATCAAATCAAGGTCCCTATCGCACCAGTGCAGCATCTTTGATAGCCCGTCACCACAGTTAGTCCTACGGTCTTCAGTTACAGTTCATGCCACCCAACCAACGGTATTCGTCAATTTAAATAGTACGTGAGCATCCGATTCTCTCATCTACCTGTCATTGGGCTCGTATTTTGAGAGCTGATAGTATTAATAGAAGGCGCCGTATTTTTATCCGTGATGCGTCGGCCTATCGAAATATTCGCAGAGCTTTGTCCAATGGACTATCAAGGGATAACAATCCTTTGATATAAATGACATGGCTATCCAGGAATTATTTAGACGGCTCCCATTTCACCCTTCGACATTGCAGTTTGACACTGCTCGACATATTCTACGTATATTCCTTCGTTAATTTCTTTCATCCATGGAGCCCGCTCAAGAATCGATTCGCCCCGTCTCCATCCAACTTCCCGTCTCAACCCAGACGTTGGTGCAAGCCATAGGTGCTCGCATTCCCGCCCGTCGTCGGCTCGCTGAGAGACTCTCGACAGTGCACGCCAAGCGCGTCGTACATCAGATGACAGTCGAGAATGTTATGGGGGGTATGCGAGGAATGCCCAGCATTATTTGGGAGATTTCAGAAACGCACCCGACTGGAGTGAGGTACCATGGCAAGTCTCTTGACGAACTCGAAGCTGCCCTCCCCAAATGGCCGGGATCTGCACAAATCTCTCCAGAAGCCCTCCTCTGGTTCTTATATACTGCCAGCATTCCTACTCAAGCAGAGTTAAAATACTTCGCTGAGGATCTCATGCGGCGATGCCAACTTCCAAGGGAAATAGAAGACTTCATTGATTCCCTTCCGACGACACTTTCGCCTCTTACTCACATGCAGATGACATATTCTGCCCTTGCCAAATATTCCAAGCTTGCCGCCGCTGTCGACAACGGAGTTTCCAAAGCCAATTTGTGGACATACGCCCTGGAGGATGCCCTCGATATTACCAGCCGCAGTATTTTGGTCATTTCCCGGATACATAACAACTTCTACGGCAAGGATCGCAAAATTAAACCTAGATTAGACATGTCAGGAGATCTGGCTAAAAACTTAGCAATTTGCATGGGTCGCAGCGACGACTTCACATTTATCGAGCTTACTAGACTGGCTTGGGTTCTCCATCAAGATCACGGCGCCAATGTCTCTGCTCACACTATGAGTAAGGAGCATCCGTTTTTTAGTGGGTTGCCTGGCTGAATATCATGTCATACTACAGGACTTGTGAGTTCAGCTCTGGGTGATCCTTACAGCGCCATTTCGGCAGGGATCACCGCAGGAACAGGCGCGTTGCATGCCATGGCCATAGAAAACTCTCTGGCCTACAATAAGAAGATGGTCGAGTCTCTTGGTCTCAACCCATCGCGCGAAGACATCGAGGCTTACATCCTCAGAGACATACAGGCGGGCGCCGTGCTACCAGGTTACGGCCATGCAGTCTTGCGCGTGGCAGATCCTCGACTAGCGTGGGTCCGTAGGTTCATCAAGGAATACCCAGTTCCGCCGCCCGCCAATGGCAAAGCGCCCACAACGTCTTTAGATTTAATTCAGCGTATGCACGACATCGTTCCCGACCAAATACGCACGTACCTGCCTAAGGTAAAAAATCCAGCACCTAATGTGGATGCCCTCAGCGGGTCAACCATGCTTGCCTACGGCATTGAGGCTGATTTCATTCTTATGTTCATGGCAAACGGCCGAGGGATGGGATTCCTTTGTCAATCAATCTGGGACAAGGGTGGGCATTTCCTGAGCTCTCGTCTATTTTTTTGACTGATTCTTTCACCAGTGCTGGCACTGCCTATCGAACGCCCACAGAGCATTACCATGGATAGATTACTGGCTAAGCTATAAATAAAATCATTTGAGATGCCTTGTGGACACTATCTCGTTGACTATGACAACGTAAAGAAGATGTCAGATATTAATGGCTCACCTGGCTGACCAGAACCTGAGCTCTTGACGCTGTAGCTGGAATATTTTAAGCCGGTTCTTGCTAACGACATTGACAGAAGACGTACACCGCATATTCGAAGTCAGTATCCATCTCCCAGCAGCTCCAAAATCATCGTGAGTTTACTATTCGGCAGTTGTTCGAGCAATTTTTTGGATCTATGATCAACAAAGCCACAAAGCCATTGGAGGGACTCATTCGCCAGCGCGCAGAAAGAATCAAGCAATTCGGCTTACAACGAGTTGGACAGATTTGATTGGGGGAGAGAGTACATTCTGTATGATCAGAAGAAACGCGGGACTGTTCCTAGCCATCCACGAGAGTGAACAGAATCATTGCTGGAATGCAACTGCTATCATCGCTCGTCACTAAGACCCGATAGCCATTATATAAAGATGAGAGTCAGGACTGACTACACATCTGCGTTCGATTCTTCAATATCCTGCTATGGCTATAGACGAAACCCAAAAGCTTTCATCCCTGACGGAGTGGTCCAAGGCCCACATCCCCTCGGTATATGAGGCAGCCACTGTCGAGCAAGTAAAGCAATCCATTGAAGAGACCTTTTCTCCGGACTTGATCGGCACCGTCAACGGAAATAAAGGCAAGACGCGCAAGAACTTTTTGGACTCGGCCTACAAGCTCCAAGCTGCGTGGGTTGAAGGACGTAAGGTGATATGGCATCAGCTCGTCGAAGTCGCCGATGACTCCAGCAATAGGGTGCATTCCTGCCTTGTATTACGACAGTCCGAACTATCACTCACCTCGTAACCATAGAGCGGAACAGTTGGAGCGGTATACTCCATCGTTGGCATCCAAGCCGTACTGCCTGGCGAAAGTGAGCCAACCACCTTTGAAAGACTGAAGAGTGTCGTCGTCAGGTAAGAGAGATCGAAGTTCATTTAAGTGCTGCGATTGGAGTAGATAAATCAACTGCTTGCAGAATTGAGTCGGCGTCGGAGGACCCTACTATGGATAGCCGCCGGATCGTCGAAATAACCGCGGTTGAGAAGAAAATACAGTTAGAGCGTCATGATAGAAGCACCATATTGAGTAAGTAGTTGTGGAGGCAGGCCCCACTTGGGTTGTAGGGTACATCTACTGGCTCCACAAATAAAAATAGGAAGCCGAAAATGGGGTTGGACAAAGTCGTCACCGAAAAGGATCAGCGATTTTCGCCAGGTATAAATTCGAGGTGAGCTGTAAGAGATGAGGCAGCCTGCAAGACAACCCACTTTCGCTACCACTTCGAGTTTCAATCGCACAGACCATCGTCCACCATGAAGTCATTCGTTTACCAACTCTTCGCCTTGACTTTTGCCGCCCTCTCTGCTTATGCTGCCGTGCCACCAGTGGCCTCAGCATCTGCCCCAGAATCTGGCTTGGCTGGGTGAGTTATTCATCTTCGGTATCGAGAACCCACAAGACAACTCACCCTACCCACAGAGCACCATCCGCTAGCGCAGCCGTCCCTTCTGCCGCCATCCCTGGCGCATCCGGCGCCGCCGCATCACCTAGTGCCCCAGCAGCTTCGAGCACACCACCCGCTGCTGGTGGTGCTCCCTCTGGTGCTGGAGGCGGTTCCGCAGGCGAAGGTGGCCTTGGTGCCAGCTCAGCAGCCGGTTCTGCGCCAACCGGTTCTGCAGCAGGCGTGCCTTCGGGCATCCCTGGAGCAGGAGCAGGAGCTGGCGGTGCCAGTGCTGCACTTGCCTCTGGGTCCGCTTCTGCCTCAACCTCTGCACCATCAACCACTGTGAGCAACAGCGCGGCATCGAACATGGCGGCCGGTGGCGTTCTCGGTCTTGCGATCGTACCTCTGGCCCTTCACGCTGCTTTATTGTAAACCACTGCACGCATGTGAGTCGGATTCATCCTTCTGGATTCTCGACGTTGACATTAACTATTTTCCAGGAAGAGTCAGTGAGCTCTGAAGGTTTAACCAAAACATGCACTTCATATTTATTTCATGGGGCCGTTTACGGTTCCTCATCGAAACCCATTCATTATCAACGGACTGCCATTCCATAGACACAGACTATCTTGCACACATCGCTTTCGATTGAATACATTGCATTGGAATCTATCTTCTCGTCAATACCAGACTATGACTTGAGTGCCGGCTTGACTCACGATCTTCCCAACCAGAGCTTCAAGTACTTTTGGCGAGTATGACTTGAGCCCAAAGCAGCTACTCCCGGCAAAGCCGATTGATACAGAACAAATCTTGAGGAAGCTTAAGAAAAGAACAAGAAGAGTATGTGACAAGATTATATTTATTGTCAAGCGAAAGGTAGTCGAAGACGCAACATGCTACAATATTCAACATACGAGGTATCTGAGAGGGGAGAGAAGTCAGCAAAGAAGTCGTAAGAACTCGATGGAGAAAAGAAAAGGAAGAAAAGATCAGGGAATCGATGTAAATCAACAGTGTCCTTGCCCGCCTCCACAATTTGTACACGAGGGAGACTTTGGTGTGGGCAAGAAGCTCGTGTCCGCCCATCGAAAGGAGGTTCATCACAAAAAGGATAACAAAGGTGGGAGGTCGAAAAGTATAGTTTGTGAAAAGACACTCACTGTAAAGACATGGCCGCCAGGGTCAGACTATACCCTACGAAATCTGGAGAGAGCTGTTAGTAACGACGAATTGCGACGCAGAAAGCAAGGCAAAGAGATCAGACAAGGCTGAAATCAATAAAGTATTCCACATCGTGAAAACTCGGAATGTGGTAAAGTATGGTATGTAATTGGATCATCACTACAGGAGACCATGGTGGGACACTCACCATCGATAGCAACATCACTTCGACACCGCGTCGTCGGCGAAACCTTTGACCAGAGAGAGAGCAAGAGGTGGTTGTGGACAACGAGAGGTTGAGAACGGAACGAAATTTTGAGTTCAACGGCTGTTGAAACTCCGACAGGCTCTGGAAGCAGCACAGACAAATATGTTCACGTGATGATGGACGCATCTTCGAGCACGTTCTGCCCGATTCAAGCACCCTCGAGATAAGATTTGTCAAAATGCTTTGGAATACAGCTTTGCAGAACGCCTTTTGCTTCATAACTCTCAACTTCATCCCCAGTTCCCCTCCACCCACTTTCAAACCCCCTTAGCAAACCTCCTAGACCACGATGCAGTCAATTTTACGATGGGCAATCGAAAACTCGGACCCACAACCCAGCGAGACGCCTTCGCAAGGCGAACAACGCACCCTGAAGGATCTGGACCCGGGGATCATTGATATGATTCTGGGGAAGCCAGATTCTGAGCAGATGAAGGAGGATATGGCTGTCGCGACCGATCCGAGTAAGAGTGAGGACGATAGGATTAATGCTTTGGATCATTTGGAGATGGTGCGTTTTCTTTCGTTGAGCTTTTGAACGAATTTTCATGGAAGTCCCGCAACTAGTTGATTGAAAGCATTGATAATGCCAATGGTATGTTCTTGTCGTCTTCACGTTGACGTATGCTGAAGTCCTGTCTGCAAGCAGACCTCGAAAAGCTCAAGTTATGGGAGCCTTTACATTCGATCCTCACCCACGAATCATCAACACAAGATATCAAAACCCAGGGACTATGGGTAGTTGGAACAGCTGTACAAAACAACCCCTCCGCCCAAGACGCTGTATGTCAAGTTATAAATTTTCACTAGCCTCTTTACTGACGGTCTATGATCTTCTCAGTATTTATCGCACAACCCCCTTCCTACATTGGTTGACTTCCTCAACCCATCAGCTTCAAACTCGGCAGCAACGCGAGCGAAGGCGATCTACACACTGTCTGGGCTGCTGAGGCACAATGCGCCTGCTCTTCAGCTTTTGAACCGACCAGAAGTTGATGGCTGGACAAAACTTAGGAACGCTCTCCAAGGTATGCTTGACCACATTTTACGCATCTTGGGAGCAACCACTGACTCTCGACATCCAGACCCTTCAATCGCTGTCCGACGAAAAGCTATCTTCCTGCTCAGCGCACTACTGATGCCCAGCGGCGAGACACACACGCCACCCTCCTCTGCACCACCTGACGCCCTACGAATCACCAACACCGACAATACTACAAGTTCCTCCACCGAAGAACGACCCACTACAACATCCACCCTCTCCACCTCCGTCCCAACCACCACCCAACCAACAGCCACCACCACAGCAACAGGCGCGAACATCCTCACACCCGACCACCGCCCCGCCCCCGCAGACGGCGCGCCCATCCACGCCAATTCGCACTCTGCCCACCTGAAAGACCCGACGAGGAGCAATACCTCCTCGTTGACGCTGGCTGCGTTGCAAGAGCACGGGATTTTGGATGCGGTTATTAGTGGGATTACCGTTCCGGTGCCGCATGGCGAGGATGGGGAGCATACGGATGCGGATGATGATTTTGAGGAGAAGGGGATGCAGTGAGTTTTACTTTCCTGTTCTCTCGGTCACCGAGCTTGTTGAACTAATTTTATTCCTCTACAGCTTGTTGTACACCTACGCCGTCGTCCTCCAAGGCGACCTCTCCCAGACACAAAAAGAGACCCTCAGAAAATGGGCAGAAGGCGAGAAGGCGAAGTTGGGCGAGGCGAAGCTTTTGGAAAAGTGGAATTTCTCGAAGGAGGAATATGACGCTCTCATCGGGAAGTTGGCATAATCTGGGAGGTTCAAGACAGAGTAATTACTGTATGGCATATAATCGGTTGTACGAATACTCTGATCCTTTCATCTTTCTGGAGAACCGATCATGAAGGCCCGCAAGGTACAGCGAGTTCTTAGGAAAATATGAAGCCATGCGATACGGAAATCAGATTATCTTTTGGTTACAATCAAGTCAGCTTTACTTCTTCAGGTCGATCTTGTCATATTAATACACTGGGCCCCCATCGTGGTACACATATCGCTCCAGTCATCAGACGCCCAACACGTCCAAATTCTACACAAAAAACACACCTGATGACTCGCGGGTCCGAGCGATGACTAAACCTCGAGCGTTAAACCAGGTTAAACCCGTCTTCCTGTGCTCCGTTCAGCGAAAATGACGAGTCTCAGCTTACATATGTTGCGCCACACAAGGGATCGGACTCTTGCTCAAGGTGGCCAAGGGGAGCAGCGTAAGCTAAGCTTGGCTCAGTACTGCTTGGCTTGGCTGGCCCTATGGACCTCCTTCCAAACTGAGAGATGTGTGAGCTCGTGGAGATGTTTCCGGAAAGTGTGTCAGTAAGCCCGTTTACGTCAGCGGAGGAAGCGGTTAGCGCTCAAGCGTCCCGTTTAGCCGTGCACACGAGTGCAGAGGCTTCTGGAGGAAAGAGAAAGAAAAGAGAAGTTGCTAAGTCCAGGTGCTAGGCGAAACGGAAGGAATCGGAGGGGTCAAAAGAAACATTAATTTTTATTTCACAGAAAGAAGAACAAGTGGATCCTGATCAGGAGGATTGGCGCGAAGCCCGGTGCTATGTACAGAATTTGGAAGTTGTGTGGCAGTTGCGCAGGCTGCGTCCGCTGCGCACTCCGAAATGCGAAGCTGCAGCTGACTCGACGCAGTCGCAAACGTGCATGGACCCACTTGTGGGTCTTGCTGCGCGAAGGGGCGGAATAGGAAGTGGCAGCTGCCAACGGGTGATTTCATGGCGGACAAGAGATATGTACCAATCTATTTTGCTAGGATGAAGGGGTATATGTCGTTTACGATCTGCAGCTGTCAAAGCGCTGCGGGAGGACTGTATTGAAGGCTGCGGTTAAGAATCAGAAAACTTAGAGGACATGCCTGCGCACCTGAAAGAAATAACCATTCATTTCTTGAGATTTTCGTTGATGATATTCACCATGGCCATGATAAGCTTATAGACGTTGATCCGCTCAAGACACACCGAGCCAAGGCCAGAATAGGCTTTAAGGCCTCGCCGCCTCGATGTGCAAAACAGGAAAGTAGCCGCCACAACTATTCCGCCGAGACGGAGAGACACGGCGACAGGCGATTAGATATGGGCGGTGAGGTGCGAGCTCTGTGCGTTTGACACGTCTGACCGCGGAGGGCGACATGAAAGGCATGAGTTGATCATGTCAGAAGTCAAATCCGATTGAATGCAAACCGCAAAGAGCGTAATACTAAAAGCTCAAGTATCCTCCGCTCTGATCGAGTGGCATCCAGCCCAAGCAACACGCATTGAGCCCGAGAGCCCAGATGAGAAAGAGACGATTAGGCCATGCAGTTCTCGAATTTGACGCTGTCCTCGATGGAGGGTCCTCGGGCGGAGTGCTGCCTTGTCCTTGTCATGAGATTTTTTTGGATGGACTGTCAATTCAAATTCAGAGGATCGACCAGCCAGGGACCGGGACTCGGGACGAGCGTGAACGCGAGCCGAGGAATGACGCGTGCCGGGATGACATATGCGCAGAGGCGCACTGGCGAAGGACGATTTCGAGAGCGAAAGTGCCAGAAGAAATAATCCATGGCGTGTCATGAAGAGAGGGACGTCCAGGGGGATAGGACGATATGTAATAGGTTCGAGGTCATATTGCATTGCGATGGCCTCATGTCGGAGGTCGCGAGTGTCGTGTGACGGAGCGTATTATTGGCGCTCATTTGGGCGGCAAAAGAGAGGAGAGGAGGCTTTCGAGAGGCTTGCGCTGTCAGTTCGCCGGGGCAGTGAGAGTGCAGAGGACAGCGGATGCCGGAAGATGACAACGAATCGCAAGCGCCAAGGCGGTAATGGCAACTGATGTGATCGGCACTTAGCAGAAAAAAAGAAAATAAAAAATAAGACAGAAACGGGTGACAAGTCATGGATCTTACGATGACGATGCCGAGTAGCCACCAAAATTACATTTAGCACTCCCGGTCTTGCACTTGCCTTGTCTTCTTCTCATGCTCTCTTCCCTATGCTTTCCTCCATCGCAAATCTCCTTCCCTCTTCCCTCCATCTGAACCCCAACCAGGAGCTCCCCAGACCCAATGTGAACCCCGACACCGAGGACGAGGAGGACGGCGAGGAGAACAACGAGAACGAGCAGAATCAGCGCTATGGATATCAAGAGGCTGGGCCTCAGCCGACGAAGAAGGAGAAGGAGAAGGAGGGAAAGATGCCCAACGAGGTGTGTGTCCTCGTTTCTTTGGTCCAGCGCAGGCAGAGTGGGCCGTCCGCATTGTCCAGGGTGTGCTGCAGCGCAGTCAACGGGTTAGTCTCTGACACTACTTTGGCTCTGCAAGCTGACTGATCCTCGCTCTCCAGGATATTGACCCGACGTCGATCTATCTTTACTCTCATCATAGCGGCCACCGAGGGTGCTAGCGCCGGCTAAGCGCAAACGCAACACCTCTACATATCGTCTGACAAACCCCCTCCATGCCCGAGATGCATTCTGTCCATCCATCAACGGCCCCAGACGAGCCTCTGTCCCCAGTAAATGCCATTCGTGTGACACCTCCACCCGATGGTCGCTCGGGTTCCCACTCACTCTGCCTGCACCAAATGCCCGGATCCATGCTCTCTTTTACAATACGCTAACCTAACTCTGTTTCTGCCAATATAGACTTTTATTTTCGTCCGGCCACCACCATCAAAATCTAACCATCCGCTAAACTTGCAAGTCCAACTAGTGCCCCCTAACGCGAAACCGCCGAGCGGCGTCGTCCCGACTAGCGGCGCCGATGCCACCACGCCCACCTCCGCACACTCGACCGCCAGCACGGGCAGCACGAGCGACGGCGCCTCCCTCGCGCGGACCAACTCCAACCGCTCCGAGAACTCCTACTCCAGAAGCTCCTACAACAACTCCACGTCCTCCTTCTCCTCCGTCGCATCCAGCACCGTGTCTTCCAACACCCGGCGCACGATCATCCCGCTGTACAATCTCCAGGCGCACAATGTCATGACCAACGTCATCGTGGATGCAGGCACCGATGCGAAGATCGCAAAGTTCCAAAAGCGCGGTATTGAGCTGATCGATTTGGCGTTCCTTGAGCCTGTTGAGGTGTGGGGCGAGAAGGACAAGGATAAGGATGCAAGGAGGGAGAGCATGCGGATTAGCGTGGATGAGATGGGCGCGCTGGTGACCAATGTCAGTAAGCAGGGCGGCTTATTGTCGGCGAGGAGCGGCACTTTCCTACAACCTGGCGGGAGCAGACCTGTGACGCCCTCCGCAGCGTCGTCTGCGACTTCGCTGCATTCGCATTCTAACTTGCGGACAGCGAGTCCTCCTCAAATGCAAGAAGGAGACGTCATACCTGTGGTACCCGTACAACAGCCCTTAGCGCCAGTTCCACCACCAAAACGCAACATCTTCGGGAAACTCTTCAACAAGCGAAATAGCGCCAACGTGCCGCCCCCCGAGCAGTCGGAGAGGGAGTCGTCTCCATTCGGGAACTTCTCATTGCAGCCTGCGCCTATAGCGAGCAAGCTCCTAGGAAAGCGGGGTGAGCGAGCCGGTCGAGGCACACCTACGCCGCCACCACCGGCACTTGAAGTACCCAGTTCTCCTGCATCCTCGACCTCTCAACAGGCGACGCCTACCCAACCACACACTCCACGGCCACAACAGGATGATTCGCCCATTTCCCCTACGCCTACTGTTGCACCGTCAAGGGACTCATCGAAAGAGAAAGCCCACGGACGCAATCTCAGCATCACCTCTGCCATCACAACTCCGTTCAAGACAACCTTGAAGAACAACAAGAACAGGCTCTCCGCCGTCATAAACGGTGAACGACCGTCTCCTTCCCCAAGCAGCGGCGGCAACACCCTGACCGTACCCAACGCCCAAGGGATGGAAGAAAGGGACGAAGGCCAAAACCTACCAAAATCCAAGCGCGACGTGTCGCCCATGCGAAGCCTCATCTCCAACAGCCGGAGTCAGCTCAGCCTGGACGCCGTCATGGCCGCCGATGCTGCTTCCAGCAACGGGCACGGGCACACGAACGGCGGAGGCTCTCAACATACTGGACAGGCGCCTTCGACGCCCCAGCAGGCGGTGTACCCGCTCATGGTCACCCAGGCGCAGGCGAGGGAGGAGCTGACGAACCTCAAGCAGCAACAGCTGCAGCTTAGGCCGCCGGTGCTTGGGATTCAGCCGTCCTACGTCTCTTCGACCCCTCATCAGCCTCCGCATCCTGCTGGGGCAGGTGCTGGACTGGCTTCGCCCCTCGTTGCGGCGCTCAGCCCGAGACTAGGAGAGAATCCGGATAACCTCCTCCAAGGCCAGAGGGCGCTGATGTACGTCTGGCTCGTGCGGAAGTGGCTGAAGCGCAGGCCTAGCATGATCGGCGGTGTGCCCAATCCATTTGGGGAGCAAGGTTTCCTCGGCGGGCTGGCCGGAAAGGTCGGGAAACATCACCAGCAGGAGTCGAGTGCGCATGGTCACGGGCAGGAAGGATCCACCTCTAATGCGGGTACGGTAGCTGCCCCTCCACCATTGCCTTATGGTGGTGTCGAGGTGCGCTTCGAGTGGAAGAGAGCCAAGGGAAAGGACAAGAAGGGCGGGTCTGGCACGAAGCGGAGCAGGCGCGGCAGGCAGTCGACGGGCAAAGAGGCGAGCTACGCTGCTTCGAACGGGACGGGCGGTGGTGCCGAGAGCGACGGCGAGATCGAGCGGAGCGGCAGGCGCGAGCGCACACGGGAACGGGGCGAGCGCGATCGGACGAGGGAGAGAGATGAGCGGGGTGATCCGAAAGAGAGGCTCAAGTCCGAGGCGAAGAAGGCGAAGCGGATGAGCACGGGGAGCTTCAGCACCACGCATTCGGTCTCCGAGGAGGGCAAGGAGGAGACGGCGAGTATCAGGGAGCGGAGGAGGAGGGAGAGTACGACGGCTGGAGGGGGTGGTGCGGATGAGGATGAGGATAGCGATCCGGAGGATTCGGAGACGCCGTGGGTGTGTACACTGAAAGTGAGGAAGAGCGTTGCTGCGGCGCCTGTTGGTGCGGGGCTTACCTCTCCAGGTCAGTATCTCTTCCTTTCGCTTACTTCCGCATGATATTGATTGACTGTCTTCTGCAGGAGCTCAACCAGCAGCAGTGGCACTCCTCCACCCCCAAGTCCTCCGCGTCAAAGTCGGCACCCTCTCACCAACACCCCACCACCCCAAGGTAGTCGCCATGCTCAAAGTGCCCTTCCCCCTCCCCGACGTCGAAGTCGAGCGCATGTCCGTCGTCCGGCGGAAAGGGTTCCCCGTCAGCAGCCCGCGCCCAGACTCGCGCCACGGCGGGGGCGCCAGTGGGGGCGGCTTCAACCCTGGCAACCCCGGCGATGCGAGGCGGCGGGCGCAGGAGCAAGAGGCGGAGGAAGAGGAGGAGGAAAGGGAGCCGTATAATGGGCTGACGCTGACGGCGGAGGAGATCAAGGATATCGTGTGTTCGACGGGGTTGTGGTTGGTTGTGAGGGAGGGATTTGGGGGCATTGGGAGGGTGAGTCGGAAGGGGGATGGGTGGCGGATTCGGGCGTAGGAGGATGGGGTTGTTTGGGGACGAGACGCGTCGGATGGGCACGGGCGCGGGCACGGGCAGGTAATGCTTGGTCCTTTCATATTGCCCTGCACCACTATGCTCGGCACGGCACGCCGGGTATACGCTCTGGCACCCTTCGGCCTGCGTTGTGAGGCCTTGGGGCTCAATATCTGATCCTGGTCAACTAATTAATGTCTTCTCTTTCATCTTTTCTTTTATCCTCCGTCCTTTTCTCTTCGTTTTCTCACTGTTCGTTACTAATTAATAAGGGTCCATATCTTTTTCACCCCTTCAATTTCCTCTATCTTCTCTTCGAGGTTTCTCGGTTGGTCCCTATGGTTCTTTCCTATCCTATTCTCCCAATGCTCGACGTCATCTCATCCATGCTCTACCTACTACTCATTGGAAATACGATCGCACTACGCCTTCCACGTCAACCACCATCTTCTCCATCTTCTCTGTCATCTTACCAGTCTAGTAGTATATAGCTTCTGTATGTAGACGTTTTCCATTCACGACGCTCACGATCTCCTCCTCTCTCTCGTATTCTATTTTATGTGTTGTGTGTCTATTGATATACGATATACGTATGATGTCTGTTTGTGATCTGACGGCTCGTGCTGCTCTCGACTTTGCTGATGTGCTGATGTTTTGATCGATACGCAGCCACACCAGGCGACATACTACCCTCAAAGATGTTCCATTTCCCTAGCTTGCAACCTAGTCTGAATGCGCGATCAGGCGGCATGATTCTCCTGCCATACATTAATGACGCAACTGGATGAGCCAAACTCAATCGAACTTTTGTCAATTCCGAAAATAGCAATTATTTCCTTTTACGACTATCATCCGTCTCGTCTGCCATGGAAGTCGCCCACATGAGTATGGTTGAGGCACCAATGGATATCTCCTACCACCAGGTCGGAGAACCGACCATTCAGGATCAAAGGCCTTCTTTGCTATGAACCAACCTTCACGCTGCCTATCAAAATAAATGGACTTACTTATAACAAGTGCTAACCGTCTTCAGAAATGCTCTTTATCAACACGTTGCAGCCCGGGTACAAGTACTACAAAAGGAATTCAAGCTTTCTGCAAAGATATATTTACGAAAAAGGATCACAAAACCTGCTCATCATGCTGGAGAAGAAGGTCGGGATGCTCACCAAGTTGGATGAAAATCGTTTCCGGAGAATCCAACCCAATGTTATGGCACACTGTAAGAAGTCACCACAAGGTTCGGAAGCGCCGTCATCTGCTCGTTCAGGAGTCCTGACTTTGACAAACACTAGTACGACAGCTACTCTGCTTGTCCCGACACTGTGGCAAATGAAGCTGGACATTCCCCGCTTTCGGGAACCGTTCCGTCTCTCTTCTCGGTTGACCTGATGATGTCCCCACTTGTACCACAATCAATCTCGACACCTGTGTTCTATGAACTCGAAGCCCTGCCATGAATGTTGCCGCAGATCCAGTCTAGTCCATAACATAAGGTTTCCAACCACCAGCCACCATTCATCACCTTCGCACGTCGAGTTCACGGTCTCTGTCATGATCATTCGAAGCCGTCACTGAAATAAAGCATTATTGTATCAAAGACCAGCGTGCTGGACCTGGTCCAATTAAAGCAGACTTCCTACTTGTGCGGCAATAAGCACACTAACGCCTACCTACATTGAGCCCCTCGTCACCACCATTGTCATCGATGTGCTCTTTCCCTTGTAATGCGGCCAGCAAGAAGTTTGATGGGGGTCCCGGTCGGTGACAACCATGTACAAATGTCGCCTGCGAACGTGAAACGATTCTTCCCTTCCTGTAGACAACGCGACGGCGACTTCCCTTCCGTCTGTCTGGATTATCCTGCCACTCCGTTCGCTACGCTTTGCGTCTTCGATGACGCCCCTTATCGTCGACTGATATCCCGGAAGCAGGCGTAGAAGGCTGCAGAAGACAGAAGACAGCTGGACAGGCGCCCGAAGACATGGATACCAGGTATTCGGATTCGAATTTGGCGGAGCGCGGGTGCGAATCGGCCATTTCCGCCTCTGATGGATAGATGATAGATTCCGTGTCTATATTCGTTGCTTCCTCCATGTCAGAAGGGGTCAGTTGATCTCATATATGCACGCTCGTGGAAGGTGGATTAAAATGGACGGGATTTCTCCTACGGCTCTTGCCCTTCTTTCCCCACCCTTTTCTACGTGCTTGTCAGGAAAGCTTGCGCTCGATTCCCTTGCTCCCCCGCCTGTTTCTGGGCTGCCTGGTCGTCGATCTGGCTGACCGCTTACAAGTGGGAAAGAGGTGTAGCCGGCCGGACGGAACTTGCGAAGTGGCTGGCAGTACAGCTCGAACTCACCGTCGGTCGTAAAGCATCGCCCATTCTACCATGATGAATGTGTATCTCGAATTCATCTAGTACGTGTTATATGATTATCTTGGAGAAAAAGTGATCTAACATCAACCCTGTGCTTCAGTTGGGGTAAGCTGGATCAAGGCCTAGAAAATGTACGCTTTTTCTGAACAGTATCTTGCTTTACAGGTTTTCTAGGATTGATCAACCTTGGGTAAGTCTGCTTAAATTTGACAGAAAGAAGACACCGAACATTTCAATGCTATGTTAACAGAGTATCGCTCCTGGTATACTATTCCACGAAGTTGGAGCGAAAACAGAAGCTTGCCGCTGAATATGAGCTATCCACGAAGCGCCGCCCGACAGGACCCTCACTTCCAAGCTCGTTCACGTACCTCAGCCTCTTCACTGGAATCCTGAACTTCGGTGGAGCTTTCTTCCGTTTTCGACGGATCCACTTCCTCGAAATCCCAACAATACCTTGGATGGCAGAGTTCATGGAAGGCGTTGAAGGAGGATCGGAGTTGATGGAACTCCTTGAAGCCAAGTGGCTTGTTGCCATGAACGACTGGACGAGCCTCTTCTTGGCCCTCACATTCCTTATTGCAGGCTGCTTCAACTTTGCGACCGTCAGGCAGTTGAGATTGAGGGACAGAGTCATCCAGGAAGTTCTGCTACCTGCTCCTGCGTCTGGCTCTGGCTCACGCTGGCGCTTTGACATCGACGAAAAGACGATGAAGTTGTTGTTGGAGCAAGATCAAATCGAAGAGAAGACTGCACTTGGCCCGATTATGGTTGACGAAGAGGAAGGTAGATCATTTGCGGTCTTTGCGCCCTTGTGTGCCAGACGTGTCAATGGGTAGAGGCGTCAGTATTTATACCGTGAAATCTGTACCAGTTTGTACCATTACTTTCGTGCTGCGTTTGGAAAATACAGTGCTTGGATTTCCCTAGACAGATTTTCTGGCTTGCTGTGTACAAGATTTCGAGGTTGGTGAAGGGGCTATAGAAGGAAAAGGCCGTTTGAATTTTGTAAAAGCGGATATCCGAAGGGAGGAAAAACCACAGGAGTCCATTACATCGACGATATTCGAAACCTGACACAGGTATGTTGTATGTTTCTCGGTGAATTCGCAGTGAGCAAGCATATGATGTCGCAATATCCTAGATCAAACTGGCGGTAGGCGCAAATCACGTTCGCCGAGCAAGAGCGACGTACCCGACAGTGATGAAACACGAAAAACATGCATCCGCCGTGAACGCATGGCAATACGTATTTTCCAATGGATGCTGGGTTCTTGCACTAGAACTCTCAACGGGAAGCAAGTCTTTTATGTACAGGCGTCAGGGGACTGAAGAGGATTGGGCTTCGTTGTCGTAAAGGAAGCCACTAGGAAGCCTGGTGACGCCTGCTATGCAGTCACTTATGCGGAGTCATGAGATGGACATGGGCAGGTCGTAGACGAACGCGCCTTGCTCTACGCCATAGTAGGCGGCCTTGAGTGAAGTTTCAAGCTCCCTGTAAGCGGCCAGAAGCGGGTTTCGACACAATTGAGGTCATGCCTGGTCAGACAGCGTGCAGCCTTGTGCAGGGTCTTTGCCGGAATGTTTCTGGCCAATGACCATGCCCCGCTTAATTAATGAGATGTGCCTCGGAAGAGAGCTCCTGATATCATAAGTCCCATTTTCGGAAACGCTCATCGCGTTGGCAACGGCGAGAAATAGAGGATCGTCTGGATCGCTATAACTTTGCGATGGATCCCCAAAGTATTTGCAGATACGAGTCATAGCTGTGAATCCGACTTCAGATACTGTATGGCGGGCAGAGATTGACACGAGTGAGAAATAAGAGATCAAGGATAATTAATCAGCTGTGAGAATGATAATAATGATGAATGTAGTAAAGACATCGGGCTTTGTTTGCGCCTTGCTCCCGTGGTGAAGCATAGGTCCCTGCAAACACACATCTCTCCTCTTTCTTTTCTTCGCCATGGTCGAGGACACCCCGCCGCCCCCGTCGTCCTTGGCTGGTACCAAGCGATTTCGGCCTCCAAAGATTGATCTCAGCAGGGCTATTGAGAAGAAGGGTCCGACCATCCAGCTAGAGCGCGATTCGCCTGTTCTTCAGCTCTCAGATGATGAGGACGATGTATTTGAGGACACCCTCCAACTCTCGGATTCCGATTCTTCGACATGTTCATCCCCGACGAATAGTTCTAAGCCGAGCCTCAAATTACTTTCTTCCGACGAGGATACTCTTCCGGATGACATTACGAGAGAAATGGAGGCTTTGCAGGAGCTTCGTAAAAGCGTGAAGACGAATCTGCGGCTGCGTCCAATACGCTCCAGAAGTGACCTTCCGAAAGTTGATATTGAGGCCGTCATCTCGAGATCTCCCTTCATGGCGCCGGCACGAAGTAATGGAAGCCCAATGAGCGCACTCACTCCAATATCTGCCATTTCCTCCTACTTCACCCCAGCTTCCGACACCCCGCATAGTGCGCTTTTCACTGCTGCGAGCACTAAGCTTCCTCTAACACCGCCAAAATCCACGACGCCTCACATCCCATCACCCATCTCACCAAAGTCCCTCTACAACTTGTTAATATCACCCAAGCGACCTCTTCTCCTGGACACACGGCCTTTAGCTGCTCATCAGTCCTTTCACCTGCGGCACAGTATAAACATAGCCATCCCATCACTCATATTGAAGCGGTGTCGGAGGCCTGGTGGCGGACTACAATCTTTAGATGCCCTGAAGCAATTCATGACAACCGAGCAGGGCAAAGCGCACTGGGATGTTTTGATGAGCCCCGGAGGACCTTGGAATGGGGACGTGGTGGTTTATGATGAAGAAATGGACCCCAAGGCCAAAGATAACATGGGCATCACGGCGTGGGCCATCATACCAATCATAACCCCGCTCCTGAGCTATGGCAATGTTGATTATCTAGAGGGGGGCATATCCAGTGCGGGTCACGATCCAGACCTTGAAACGCTTATAGTGACTCCAGAGGAAGCTGAGGGAGGCTACAACGCTGTATCCGATCCACCAGCACTGTCAGGAATGTTCACCGGCGGACTACGTAAGGGTGGTGGTCTATTCCAGATCGACACTTCAACTCCCTCGCGCGCTAGGAAATTCGCTGAAATTGAACCCGTTTCTGCGCTGTCGTCGAAACCGCCATCCCCTCTCCCTCCTCGATCACCCATGCCTGAAATGCCATTGACTACTTCATCTTCCTCCCGTACCTCCAGTTCTGCTGCTTCCCAAAACGTCAACATAACAGACGCCACACCGTCACCACCGCCCTCATCAATAGGGTTCAGACGGCCTCCCCCTCCCCGTAGACCCAGTTTCCCTAATTTGCGTCGACTGGATACGAAATCTGCGGAGAGACTGAACACCAACGTTCCAAAACTCTCTTTACGGACCAAGCCTATGAGATCAGCTACTCTAACCGTTCCTCCTACGCTTTCACTGTCTATCCAGCCAACACAATCGCCCTCACATCTTCAATTGGTTTACTCAAACCACTCGCCGCCTTTATCCGCGAGGTCTCCCTCTAATGATCCTTCCAATTATCTGACGCCATATTATACACCGCCACATACCCCTGGAACACCTAGACCCTCGGCCCTACCTCCTTCCCCTTCCACGGCTCGTCCGGAACTGGACCCACCATCCACTGATGAAGCATATCCGACATTCACGATCTCGACCATCTTACCCAATTTCCTGTTCTTAGGTCCTGAGTTGACCGCCGCTGAGCATGTTACAGAACTGCAGGAGCTCGGTGTCAAACGGATACTCAACATCGCTGCAGAGTGTGACGATGATCAGGGTTTGAACCTGAAAGAGACGTTTGATAAATATTACAAGATCCCAATGAGGGATACAGTGGAAGAGGAGAATATCGCAAGGGGTGTGAGGGAGGTTTGCGAAATCCTGGGTACGTGGTTTATATCACTGATCAAGTCCTGGCCTAACGCTTTCCTCCGCTTGAAGATGATGCTCGTCTGCATTCAGCACCTACATACGTGCACTGTAAGGCTGGGAAATCGCGCTCAGTGACGGCTGTCATGGCATACCTCATCCATGCAAATCACTGGACGCTCTCAAAGGCTTACGCTTTTGTGCTTGAACGGCGGAAAGGCATTTCGCCTAATATAGGCTTCGTTTCGGAGCTTATGAACTTCGAAGAACAGGAGCTTGGTGGCAAATCTGTCGGCGTACAACCTACTATTGCCTCAAACCCGTCTCTACCGGGTACTGGGGTAGGGGCAACAGATGTTTCAGGAGGTTTACCGGAAGCCTACTCTGGCCGTCGGGGTGGACATGTAAGGGAGAGCCTACCGCCCGCAATTGGCCTTGACGCCATCGGTGTCAATGTGGGCGGACCATTATCTGCTGGAGGCATTATGGATCGGGTGCTCGGCGACTCTGGACAGGAGATGGAGATAAAGGACTCTTCGGGTAGGTATAGGCATGCCAGAAGAGCGCCTGTCGACGAGACCACTCTTCAACCCATGAGGAGAGTAAGTAAGGCCGGGCTGGAGAGTTCGTCGTATGCTTAGAGTGCTGTAGGGGTTGGTCAAGTCCTTCGCATTTTCTTTGGATTTTTTCGTTATTATTCCATCCTATTTCATTCTTTTTATTTTATTCTCTTACTTCCTCAGGTATATTTTGGAATCATTCATCTTGTTTCCCTCCTTCTCTATTATAAGTGCTGGTGTATGTCGGATACCCCATTCCCAACTTGTAACATTAGTCTACATACGGGTTCACTCTCATGGTAAATTTATTACAAGTAGCGTTCTTTTAGCCTTCGAGCAGAGCAAGTGCGGAAACTATCTTTCTCTCGCAATATGCCCGATCTGTACTGATCTGCACCGATGTGTGCGGTCCGGGAGTGTTGATCAAAGCGTGTGTCGGTATTTGTAAGATTGGGTCCGCGCTGGTCTGAATAATCTTTCTGTCCACCTCGTCTCGATTCTGCTGGGCAGCAGGCCGGAGGGGACAAAAATCAAGTCCATTCCTACACCTTCGACCATCTATTTCATGGCTTTCTTCTCCAGGCCCCAGTCAACGGCTGTCAGAATTGTCAAACCAACCAATGATGATGACGCAGTGAATTTGAAGCAGCCTGCACGAAAGGGTGTGTGTTCGGCTGCCATTTCTTGATTGATTCCTCTCTCTTGTGTGCACAGACATGGGAGTTGATAGCCTTTCTCGCTTTGTGTGCAGATTCCGTTCAGAGACAGTGCCGAAATGTCGTGATACATGGGTGAGTCCCACTCTCATGCCCCTGTAGATCGACCACTGTCATTTTTGATTCGATATCGATATCTATCTTTTCCAATTCTTCAACAAATTCTGGATATGAGTCTGATCTTCTTCGCAGATCCTGTAAATTTGAGGGCAAAGGATGTATATATTACCATCCACCGGTGCGCCTCCATCTCGATCGTAGCCTCGTGCATGAAGGCTGACTTTGACATTACAATCGTCCCTGTAATCAACGACGGTAGCCGGCAGACGTAGCTCAACCGCCGTATGTCTCCAGCGAGTCCGATGCCCTCATCTAATCCCCCACGCAGACAACCTTCGTCCCCCGTTGTCCGCACGCAGTCACCAGCCGTGGGCACACTCACGCCTCAGGCAGTGAATGCGCCAGTCTTCGTACCCAAGTTTGCTGCTGCCGCTCAGGCGGCAACGACAGTTCCTTCTGGAACATTTGGGACTGCTTCGACCGAAGCAAAAGTCCCTTCGCCTCCTCCCCAAACCACTGAGACTGCACACTCCGAAATGTCAGTCAATTGCTTCAACCCTGATAGTTGACTGAACAACTGTTGCTATAGACCGACGTTTGTTCCTGAACAACAGGGTTATTCTGTGGACCAGAACGGTTATGAAGAGCAAGCAGAAGCCTATCCAGAAGGAGAGTATGCAGGATCTCAAGAGTACACTTATCAACCGGAGTACGACGACTACGAATACCAGGTGGACCAGGCGGGAAATGCCATGCAAACGATGGGTTTGGTGAGCGACATTCGCCTCAGTAATCCATCAGCAAGCTGAAGTGAGTATTGTTTCTTAGAGCACAGACCCGAACTATTATCACGAATCTGGAATGGGCTACCCTCATGACTACGAGTCGAACATGCTGGTGGATTCGGCATACTATCATCAAGCACCTGTATTCATGCGGCAACCTGTAAGTCGATGAATGCACCCTTTCCTTCGTAGCGAAGCTTAGTCTTTTCTTAGCTCAACTACCTCCTGTATACTCCTTACATGCCGCCTGAGCTTATCAGAAACCCTATCAATACCCATTTCGTACCACCCTCGGCTGAATTGCGACAGATTTTGCAAGAGCGTAGTGAAACTACTCGGGGCGTCGCTCCCCTGGGGCTCGGTCTGCCAGAGGAATTACAAGGCTACCATACCCTAGTGCCGTTAGAACCCTCTTTACCTGGGATTGAACGCAAGAAGTTTGGCAACTGGTACTCTACGGTGTACAGAGCTATTCGGATGTCCGATGGGATACCACACGCATTACGTCGGATCGAGAGTAAGCTTGTACTCTTCTCATAGTGAACTGCAAAGATACTAATCATGTGTTTGTTCAGATTTTCGACTGACCAATCAAGCTGCTTTTGCTCCCGTTGAAATCTGGTCGCAGATTCAGCACCCTGCTATTGTTCCTATCCGAGAAGCCTTCACGACTAAAGCTTTCGACGACAACTGTGAGTATCAATCTTAATAATCTAAGTATCTTCGTTAACCCCCCCACTCAAGCTCTCGTCGTCTCTTACGCTTACTATCCCAATGCGCGGACCCTCTTCGACGTACATATGAAACCCAAACCGCCACCACCTTTTCCTCAAACGACATATTATGGCCGTCATCATCAACCACAACAGCAGCAACAGACCGTCCCCGAGCGTACATTGTGGTCTTACATTATTCAGATCGCGTCTGCTATCAAGAAAGTCCACGAACGCGGACTCGCGGTCAGGATGATCGATGTGACGAAGATTCTGGTGACAGGGCAAAATCGGTTAGTCCCGTTTCATTCTTCTGAATGCTTCTATTTGTTAAGTGTGATAATGTTCAGAGTGAAGATAAGTTCGTGCGGTATCTTCGACATCCTGATGTTTGGGGCTCCTCAGCAAGACATTGCCTACTTCCAGCAAGAGGACTTGCAGAAGTTCGGAAAGTTGGTGTTTGCGCTTTGCACGAACAATATGTCGGCTGCGAACCAAGCAAACTTGCAAAAGAGCGTTGACTCAATGAAGAAGTTCTATTCACTGGACGTTCAGGCTTTCGCCCTGTATTTGTGTAGCAAGATACCAAAGGTACATCTTAACTATACTCATGGCTGAATGGAAAGTAATATCTGTCTACCCTCTTAGACCATCGACTCTGTGTTGGAAATGTTGCGTCCTAGGATCTTGCAAGAGCACGATGAGGCTTTGATGTGCGTATCCCTAAAATTTCTGATGTGTGGTTGCTAATTCTTCTTGGCAGGGCAACGGATCGCCTTGAACATGAGCTCATGGGCGAATTAGAGAACGCGCGCTTGGTCAGGCTCATGTGCAAACTAGGCTTCATCAACGAGAGACCAGAGTAAGAAAGCTTTTATTGGCGCACACTCTATTGCAACGCTAATCACACTATCAGGTTTGCCCGCGATCCCCGTTGGTCGGAGACTGGTGACAGATATATCGTCAAGCTCTTCCGCGACTATGTCTTCCATCAGGTGGATGAAAATGGGAACCCGGTGCTGGATCTCTCGCATGTGCTGACTTGCTTGAACAAGGTGCGTTGAACACACACGTATCGCCCTAGGGGAAGGTTGTTGATGGTTGTTGTGGCGTTATAGCTCGACGCTGGTACCGACGAAAGAATCATGTTGGTCGCCCGGGATGAACAGAGCTGTCTTGTTGTCAGCTACAAGGACATCAAGCAGTGCATTGCCAATGCCTTTGAGTGAGCTCGCTTTTTCAGTCTCCGTGACTTCGATCTAAATTCAGCGATTTCCAGTGATCTGCTCAAGTCGACAACAGCCATTCAAAGTAGCAGGTATAAATAATTCCTTTGGTCGATCTCGTTGCAATATTTAGCGGACTAGGTTACGAAAAATAGGTAGAATCAGAAAAAAGACTCGGAAAACACCCAAAATACATGGCTTTTATTTTGCACCATTGACCGACTCGTGTCGCAAACAACAACAAATAAGCGCCTGCAGGTCGTCGACATCAAACTTGTAAGTTGTCATCCCCGTCATGCAAGAGGCCAAGCCCTTCGCGAGCGCCCCAGTGGCTCACAGATTTGATTTTGCTCGAAGAGGACCCTGCTCGTTTGACGGGAGATCCACCCAGCAGGGACTTCCAGCGTCATTCTGTGGGCCATGATGACGTCATGACTAAATGAACCAACTCTCCAGAGACACTCGTATAAATACCTCCTCGCTCTCGATCCCACTCTCTTTCCAACCTTATTTCCTTCACCGACAAATATGCGACCGTCATTAATTTTAGTACCCGCCACTCTCGCTCTCGCTGCTCAGGCTTCCTGGTTCTCTTCATCTGAAGAAACGCCGTACAAGTCTTGGAACACCAAGGAGCTCCGCGCCTGGCTCGAGGTTCATAACGTACATGTTCCCGAACACCCAACTCACAACGAACTTGTCTCTCTCGTTCAAGATAATTGGGACACCGCATCGGCGTGGACGCAAGATCAGTACTACGCTGCTCAAAAGTCGTTTGCCGACCTGCGCGACACCGCGTTTGAGACATGGGATGAATCGCGGCTACGTCAGTGGCTCCTCGAGCATGGCGTTGTTGCTCCCAAGGGACCCAAAGAGCACCTCGTGCTGCTAGCGAAGCAGAAGTACAAGGCGTACGACAAGGCCGCGAGTTCTTATGCCTCTCAAGCTAGTGCGACTATCAGCACCGCCATCTACGGCGACACCAAACACCAAATGTCCAAGAGCGCTACCAGCGTCGCTTCTCAGGCCACTTCTGCTGCTGCTCAAGCGACGAAGGAGGTTGCTAGGGCGTTCGACGAGTCCAAGGATTATGTCTATTCGACTTGGGATGACAACCAGATGAGGTCCTGGCTGGAGGAGAAGGGCGTCATCAAGCCTAAAGCCCAAGTTCGTCGTGAGGAGCTGCTCGAGAAGATGCATAGCGCATGGGGAAGGGTTGCCAATCCCATCTGGGAGGCTTGGAGCTCATCTTACATCGTATGTTCATACTTCAAGTCCCTCACTGTCGTCCATGGTACTGATCGTGTTTTTACAGCACGATTGGCTTGTCTCTCACAATATTATCAAGTCAGACTTCCAAAAGAATCGCGAGGCTCTCGAGAAGCAAATGAAGAAATACTACTATTCGACCTCCGACACCGTTTATGGTACCTGGACTGACTCTCAAATGAGGCAGTGGCTCATTGATCACGGTGTCATGAAGAGTGACGCTCAAGCATCCCGCGATAAGATGATGAAGTTGATGCGGTACGTCTCTCTACGCGTTTTCCTTTCCAGAATTGAAAAAGTAACAGTCGTTTTACCAGTGATAATTACTTGTCGGCTAAGGACACGTTCTGGGACGCGTGGTCCGATAACAGCATTCGTGACTGGCTCATCGAACATGGTTACATGCGCTCTGACGCTCAAGTTAAGCGCGACGAACTTATCAAATTGGCCAACGAGAAGTAAGTCTTTTGCGCTTCCTCTAAGCATCGTGTCCTCACTAGTTCTTTGGAAGGTGGAATGATCAAGTTGCAAGGACGTCTGACTATCTGGTCTGGCCTGATGCTCGCCTTCGTGCGTACCTTCGCAACCATGGCGTTGATGACAGTAATATTCCCGAACCTCGCCCCATTCTTCTTCGTAAGTATTTCATGCATGTCAAGTCAGATTGCGTCTCATGATTTTCTCAGAGGAAGTTCGCGTCCGCTGGGTACAGTCCAAGACCAAAGCAGAGAATGTTTACGATACCGTCAAGGAGATGGTGAACTCGGGCATCTACAAGGCCGAGGACGCTCTCCATCACGTCTTTGCTCTGCTCAGTGGGGGATGGGAAGATGCAAAGGAGAAGGCTGAAAGTACCAAGCGCTCGGGTGAACAGGGGTGGGAGGACGCCAAGACACGCGCCAGTGGCGAATACGAGAAAGCATCGAACTGGGCCTCCGAGACTGCTGAGGATGCGAGACAGAAGACTGGTGAGAAGGTGAAGATCGCTGGCCAGAAGATCAAGGGAGAGCTCTAATTGAGGGGGAGGTTTGCCACGAATCACAGAGGTCCTGATCAGACTCGGAAGGATCCTGTCATGAAGAACATGGACGAAGTAGGCTATGATTCTGTATAATAGGTGTTACACAGCGCGCCTGTGGACAAAGTATTCCGACAATATCCCTGTAGGGGAACATGTAATTGTAGTCACGACTCCGTAATCTAGAAAATTATTTCCCTCGCATTTTCAGAACTTTGAGCGGAACCTTTTGAGAGGGCGAGACCTTCGGGGCTAAAGCTAAAAATGGCATTTCCTTGCCTAAATTAGGCGTGCTTCTATCGCGGTCTAAGGGAAACTCTTTTGCACCAGTAAGTGTTGAAATCCTGTAAGCTATCTGGATCAATAAAATAAACCCATACACTCGTAGACAATCCATTATAGTTTGTATAATCTAGAACCATCATTACCAACACAGAATCAAACAACAATAGCTGTCTAATGAAAATATCTGCGCTAGGAAAACTGCCACCTTATCAACTGATGGCGGTCGGACCTTTCGCAGTCCCCAAATTGGGGGATACAGAGGCTGTGCCCTCTGTTCTCTCTCGATGACCGTGACCATCGAGTCCAAGCTTTCCACTCAGCTTACGGAGCAGTAAAGTATTGCGACGAGGGAAGAGGTCGTCCCGAATGGAGTTCATGGCTTGGCGGAAATCCTTATATCTGTGCTTATCAGCGGAGTGTGACCACTCTCCGAAAGCATCCCAGTCGTCTACCATCATGTCCTGATTGAGAAAAAGTCAACTTCATCGTCTCGATGGCGATACCGGAAGAGGGTGTACGTACTATGAGAATCGCGACCTTGTCGAAGAAGTCTGCGACGTTTGACCTTGCATCTGACGAAGGCTCGGATTTGTCCCCAAAAGTACGGGCGATAACCTTGAGGGTATGTTGCATTTCGTCCAATACTTGCTCTCGTACGCCAGAAGAACACTGTGCGTAATGGTCTTGAAGATGGAACTTGAGGTAATCCCAGGTGTCGGCTGAGAGATCCCCGGTGCGGCGTAGGTCGTGCCTAATCAAAAAAGTAAGTTCAGTTGATGAGATAGAATAGATTGCCCAAATATTTCTCCTTACCTTGACGGACGCCACATGCAGTGTACCACGCATCTGAACCCTGTCAGAGTCATCAAGCCATGGAAGTACGGTATGTCGATATGAAAGCGCCCAGATCGCTCCGGATTAACCAGAAAGTCATAGAACGCATCGTGAACTCTGTCACGAAATGCCAAGGGTATGGTGAACGCGGTAGGCATGGTTGTTGAGAGTGAAAGGAGTGCTAGAACCAGGAATGGGCTGTTCACCCTTTGTTCTTTGTTGGGCAGTTTCTTCTTCACTGCTCGCCATGGGTGTATGTTCTGCTCGTTCTCCAGCTTCGGGAAGTTCATGAGTGACTCCAGGACTTTGAAGACAGAATCGAAAGACTCCGTCGACATGCCGAATAAATTATGCAGGATGGTCTGTGGTTGCGCACAGTCATGGAGGACAAGGAGGATTCCAAGAGCGTGGACAAGAGTGTCGGAATTTGGATGTGTGGATAAGATACGATTGAAGAGAGCATCAAGATCAGTAAATGAGGCGGTGCCTGTCAGTTCTTGCTGTCGTGAAATGGGCGGTGTAGGTTCCAGAACGAGCTTCAGTTTCTCGTTGAACGCTCTCGAAGTCTCGCCGGTGGTGTTCAAGAAGTTCATGACCGTGTTGGCGTAGACTGCGTTCCTTCGTGATCTCTCCGTCAGTGTTTCTACCACTTCGGCATTCGCAGGTTGTTTGCTTCGTGACAGGCTTGAGTTCGAGTGCCTTGTCAGAAGTCTCTGCAATCCAAAAATATCCGTCGGACTGCTATTTTTAGCCCTTGTGAGGTATTCTGAAGGTTGGATGCCAACAAAAAATTGACGAGATATTTTCGACAGCAATGGCAGATTAAATGTGTCCTGAATCCGTGTGTCACGATTGCTGGATATAATGAAGCGTAGAGGTAGGCGGAAGACGTCCAGGGCCTCGGCTATGATCGTCAAAATTTCTCTTGCGTTCTGATAGCCAGCGCGGTCGATGCCATTGATTATGACAGTACGGATATGACCAGCTGCTGAGACCTTGAGCATAGGCTTGATGACAAAATTCCAAAATTGGCTCCTCAACGAAGCGTTCATCAACTTTCTAGAGGTCTCCTTGTCCATGCTGCTCCTGTACTCATCTAGGATACCTGGTATGGTTGATGCAAGTTCGTAGGCAATGGTCGGAAAGAGTTCATTGATTTCATTGTTCCATGCCGCTTTGTCCGAGAAGGTAAAGCTGGCGGCGATTTCGAACTCTGACATACTGTTAGGAAACTGGCGTATGACACGGGAGACCAAGCCCATCGCCGAAGGTCCATAGAGCCATAGGATAGAGGAGGCAGGGAAATATTGTTCTATCCAGTTCTTTGTGAGCGCGTAGAGTTCATCGAATTTGGGGTCCTGCTCCTCTCTGGAAACATG
>NHYE01005506.1:0-37146 GCA_002938385.1 Gymnopilus dilepis | reverse complement strand
GTGAGTTGGATTTTCTTTTCTTTTATCTCTTTCTTTTCTTTTTCTGCCTCCTTTTTTCTTTTGGCATTTTTTGGGCTTGGTGTTGAGCGTGATGCTGACTCGATATACTCGTTTGTTTTGTTTAGAACGGCTGCTCAGTCCCACTGAGAGACCAGCTGGGATCGTGAAATTGAGGATGGAACAGGCTGGGTACGATCCTGAAGATGGGCCCTATCTTCTGGGTGTGGACGGGCTGAATATGCTGCTCAAGTTTTATTTCAAGAGTCAGCTCTTAGCTGGGGTACGTGTTCTTTCTCACAAGAACATCATGAGCTCAAGGAGGCTGATCTTATCATTGCACATCTACAGGAAGAAGAACTCAAACTCGAGCAATTCGAATTCGTCTCCCTCCCCGCGCGCGGCCTGCGCACCATCCCCGTCATCCTGCACCAACACGCCGACCAAATCATCTCCCTCCGCCTCGACCGCAACCCCATGCTCGAGATCCCCCTCGACTTCATCCAGTCCTGCACGACCCTGCGCGAGCTGCAGCTCACCAACATGTCCATGGTCAAGGTGCCCCAGTCCATCAAGCACAGCGCCACGTTACACAGGTTGATCTTAAGCTCGAATTTGATCAAGGATCTGGACGAGGCGTATTTGGACCATATACCGGGGTTAATGTTGCTGCATATGGGGAATAATCGCTTGGAGGACATTCCCTGGTACTTTCCTAGGATGAGGGCGCTCCAGACGCTCAATCTGTCGAATAATAGGTTTAGGACCTTTCCGGAGGTCGTCACGCAGCTCGAGAACCTGCGCGAGCTCGATGTGTCGTTCAACATGCTGCACGAGATCCCAGAGAGCATCGGCCACCTGTCCAAACTCGAGCGGTTCATCCTCGTCGGGAACCACATCGCCCGTTTTCCCCCCGAAATCTCGGGCCTCACCTCCCTCCGCGTCCTGGACTGCCGCCGCAACCAGATTGCGGATTTAGGTGTGGTGTGCATGCTCCCCGCGCTGCAGCACCTCAGCGCCGAGTGGAATAGTGTCCATGTGGTCGATCTGAGTCTGGGGGAGAACCTGCGGGTGCTGGAGCTCGCGCATAATGATATCACGCAGCTCTCGCTCGTGCCTGGGCCGATGGGCCGCCCGCCCTATGCTTTGACGACGCTCGACCTGTCGTACGCCAAGCTCTCCTCCCTCGACGACATAGCGCTCTCGCAGCTCTCCTCCCTGCGCGTGCTAAGGCTCGACCATAACGCCATCCGCTCGATCCCGGACACGCTCGGCGAGCTGCGGTGGCTGGAGACGCTCAGCTGTACGGATAACAAGCTCGATGCGTTACCACAGACGATTGGGAAATTGGGCATGCTGAGGGTGCTCGATGCGCATAATAATTCGTTGACGGAGCTGCCGGGGAGTTTGTGGGAGTGTGGGTGTTTGGAGAAGGTGAATGTGACGAGTAATTTTGTGGGGGCGTGGCCGGATCCGCCTGTCGTTGCGTCGTCGTCGTCGATGTCGGCGGGGCTGGGGAGTGCGGGCCTCGGGCTGGGGGTGGACTCGCCGACGGGGCTGGATGGGCACCTCACCGTGCCTGGGGCGGATGGGATGCTTGCACTAGCCAATGCGAGGAAGCAAAGTTTAGGATCTAGCTCCCTCAAAGACAGCAGCGCCAGCATCAAAGACAGCACGCGCGAAGCCCTGCCCCCCCTCGCGCGCTCCCTCCAAAAGCTCTACCTCGGCGAGAACTGCCTCTCCGGCGACGGCGTCCTCCGGCCCCTCATGATCTTCGTCGAGCTGCGCGTGCTCAACCTCTCGTTCAACGACATCCAGGACCTGCCGCCTTCGTTCTTCCGCAACATGACTCTGATGGAGGAGATCTATCTGAGTGGGAACAAGCTGACGAGTATCCCTGCGGAGGACCTGCCGAGGTTGGTGAGGTTGAGGACGCTTTATTTGAATGGGAATAAGCTGCATACGCTGCCTCAGGAGCTGGGCAAGGTGGCGAGCTTGATGGTGCTGGATGTGGGGAGTAATTATTTGAAGTATAATATTAATAATTGGGAGTTTGATTGGAATTGGTGAGTTCGCTTTCTACTTTTTAATTTGTTTTCTTTCGATATATGCGTCGGGATGTGGGCTAACAACAGCGAATTACAGGAACTTCAACACCAACCTGCGGTACCTCAACCTCTCAGGCAACAAACGCCTGCAAATCAAAGCCGACACGTCCTCCCAGCGCTCCGCCAACGCCGCCAACAACAGAATGAGCACCTACCTCCCCATGCTCTCGGGCTTCACCTCCCTCTCGCAGCTGCGCGTCCTCGGGCTGATGGACGTCACGATCACCACCACCGCCAAGGACGCCACGGTCGACATCCCCGACGAGAACATGGACCGGCGCGTGCGCACGTCGCTGAGCACCGTGTGTGGGATGAGCTACGGCATTGCGGACTCGCTGGGGAAGAACGAGTACCTGACGATGATTGACCTGGCGCATGAGTTCCATGGGAACGGGGACGAGGCGATCTTCGCGATGTTTGGGCGGACGCACCCGACCAGGGGCTTGCAGCCCGGCATGAGCCCGAACCCGTTCTCGAAGTTCCTGCACGACAACTTCGTGAACGTGTTCAAGACGCAGCTCGCGTCGGTGAACAAGGAGGACAGGGACGGCAACCCGCTCTACCCGAAGAAGGAGGGCATCCGCAAGGCGCTGCACTGGACGTTCCTCAAGCTGAACCAGGAGATCTGGGAGAATATTGTTGTTGGGCGCAAGAACTCGCAGGCGGCGGGGATTAGGCTGCACAGTCACCACCATGCGTACAACGACTCGGCGTACTACCGCATGGGCGTGTCGGGCATCGCGCTGTACTTTCATGAGAAGACCATCTACGCTGCGAATGTGGGCGATGCGTGTGCGGTAGTGTCGCGCCAGGGGGTGTGTCATGAGCTCTCGCAGAAACACGACCCGTACGACCGCGTCGAGACGGCGCGCATCCGCGCGGCGGAGGGGTGGATCAGCGACTCGGGGCTGGTGAACGACGAGGTGGACGTGTCGAGGTCGTTTGGGTACTTCCACCTCTTGCCGCCGATCAATGCGAGGCCGTATATCTCGAGCTATGACCTCACGGAGATGGACGAGTTCGTGATCATCGCGAATAGGGGCCTGTGGGACTACGTCCCGTACCAGACGGCGGTGGATATCGCACGGACGGTGGCGAGGACGGAGCGGCCCGACCCTATGCTGGCGGCGGAGAAGCTGAGGGACTTTGCGATCAGCTACGGCGCGGACGGGAGCACGATGATCATGGTCGTGTGGGTCGCGGACTTGTTCAACTCGGCGAGGTCGAGGCAGCCGACGCTGGACCCGATTTTGGACCCGCAGATGTTCAAGGTGAACAAGAAGAAGGGGGAGATCAGGGATCGGCTTTTGGATCGCCTGGATTGGGAGGTGTCGCCCCCCACGGGGCACGTCACGATCGTGTTCACGGATATTAGGAACTCGACACATCTTTGGGAGGCGAATCCTGGGATGCCGACTGCGATGCGGCTGCACAATGATTTGTTGAGGAGACAGCTGAGGTTCTGTGGCGGGTATGAGGTCAAGACGGAAGGCGACTCGTTCATGTGCTCGTTCCCCACCACTTTGGCGGCGGTGTGGTGGTGCCTCACGGTTCAAGTGCAGCTCCTGCACGAGTCCTGGCCGCTGGAGATCCTGGAATGCGAGGACGGCAAACCCATCTACGACGCCGAAGGCAAGCTCATCGCGCGCGGGCTCTCTGTGCGGATGGGCATCCACAGCGGGCACCCGCTCTGCGAGACCGACCTGATCACCCACCGGATGGACTACTTCGGGCCCATGGTCAACCGCTCCGCGCGGATCAACGGCAGCGCCCAGGGCGGGCAGATCATGTGCAGCATGGACATCGTGAAGGAGATCAGGGCGCGGGTGTTCGAGACGGGGGAGGAGACGGAGTACTCCCACCTGCAGACGACGGCGGCTGTGGAGACGATCAAGCGGATCGGGGTGGTGATCAAGGATGTGGGCGAGGTGAAGCTGAAGGGCATCGAGTTGCCTGAGATTCTGTCGGTGCTGTATCCGAAGGGCTTGGAGGGGCGGCATGAGCTGAAAGAGGCCCCTGTGGACCCGTCGTCGTCTTCGGGTTCGCCGTTTAAGTTGGGCATGGCGCAGGTCAAGGAGTTGGGTGTGCTGACGCTGCGCACGGAGGCTATTTCGTCTGGGAGGGTGTTCAAGCCTGTTACGGATCGCAAGGCCAGTATACAGTCGAATTCGGAAGCACAAGATCCAGCGATGGCGGCCAAGATGATTTATGCAGACCCGAATCTCCTCCTTCCTTCTATCAATGACAAGACCTCCGAAGCCGACCTACTACACGTTCTTGATTCACTTGCGACACGACTCGAAAATGCCCTTGACGCCATCAGCAACCGATATCATGTCCCACTTTCGCCTGCTGTGGATTTCTTGATGACTGCGCTGACGAAAGATGGAGCGCTAGACAGGGAAACGTTGGATTATATTGCTTCCATTCTTCGTCGATGATCTTTTCTTTTTCTTTTCTTTCTTTTTCGATTTTCTTGCGCATATACCTACGTTACTTCCTTTCCTTCCTTCTATTTCTAACCTTCTTGCATTCAACACTAATACCCCAACGAGCATCACTATCCCTATTCCCTTGTCTTGTCGTCGCATGCTTTGGATATCCCCTGTTTTCTATGCCTTTTTGTTTTAGATGAATCTCGTGTACTCGTACTTTCGCTTTTCTTTTTCTTTCTCTTTGGGTGGCCCTCAATTCTTCTCCGGTTCTCAACATCGCGTGTAAATATATGTGAGAATACTGTACAGAATATATTTTTCTCTCCTCTGATGCTGGGTATGCGAGATATGTGATGGACCAGGAGATTTGAAGCATGAGGCCAAACTCTGCATGTGGGTCACGCTTGACGCTGAAGGTGGGAGACGAAATGATGGATATACTGCGTCCAGCCTTCTAAAACGCCTGCACCCGTCATAATATGCAGGCAATCGCCTGTCGTGTGCTAATGGTGTATGAGAAAAGACGTCTCATCCGAGAAGCAATTAACGTACGGCATCAGGGCGCAATCGACCAGGACGGTCGATGGGTAAGAAATGGATGTCTGGGTATTTCTCCTTGGATGACAACATTCTCTGCTGGGGCGTTAGCTCCCTTCATCAGTCTCAAAAATCCGAATCTTACTTCGAATATCGCATTAAATCTCCAGATTTCTCCCCAGTTGTACCAATTCCATACAAAGGGCTGGACCTCTGTCCATGGCTTTCGAGAGTCATGACAACTCTCATGTCCGGGTAGGTATGCTCTGACTACGACTCTTTTCCTCGCTTGCTCGTGTTTCAGAGCAAGGCTTCGCGAGTCAACTGGGCGATTAGCATCCCAGAGTGCTTGCTGGACTTTTTGAGCCCATGTGTCCATTGCCCCTTCGAAGAGGGCCAGAACTCCTTCAATCCCTGGTTGGGACGTATTGGAGAAGAGTGCCGTAGTCCAATGCCCGCCGGTGCTGACAATCATGGTCGCAAAGTTGGCTTTGGGTAGGGGCTGGAAGAATTCCGACATATACTCGTCAAGCGGTAGTGTCCAAACCGCCTCCTCGCTAAACAGCCTAGCGTCATTTAGGCGCTCCTCCTCAGGCTGCATTGAGCGATGGATGCTGACGAGCTCTTCCTTTGAAAATAGAATGTCTATGCGGCGGAATGTAACCAGCGGGGTGGTAGATATTTGAAATCCTTCTGAAAATTTGAGAGACGGAATGAGAGGGGAAGAGGGCGAGAGGTATAAATTTTGAGGCCATGCGCGGTCGAAGTTGGAATTAAGCGTATAATCCGGCGTCGCAATGACATGCGGATATAGGACACACGATAGAGAGAAGAAGTGGTTCTCAGTGACTGAATCTGAAGCATAGTTCAAGATATCAATCGCGTGAGTTGATATCAGGTGTTTTTCAAGAGGATCGTACCACCGACTAAAAGCCACCCCCCGTGTTCGACCAGCTGCTTTATTAGATCACCCGCTTCCAAAGGCTTCAAACCGTCGCACCCTTCCCCAGGCACCCATTTCCAGGACTGAGCTGCGGGAAACCGGTCATATTGCTCTTCCTTATCGGCCGCGAGGTGCCAATAGTATTCCCTAGAGCTAGCGCATTTCTCGAATCCTGAAAAGCGAAGAGCATCGTCTGGCGAGGTCATCATGGAAGAGTTGGTTCTTGGATGGTGAACCCAGCTTCCACTAGCGTATTCCTGTGGTGTGCATGTGTCCGTCCGCTCGTTCTGTTCCTCTAGTCCTTGGAGACGCGATGAGAGCCTGGGTTTGAGGTTCGAGATCGAGTAGAAATTCGTGAAGATAACCAGTGCGGTGATGAATACGACGCCTAAGGTCTTCCTGGTCTGAAAAAGGCGCGCGTGAGGCAGACAGTGGCGACCTGACATCTTCAAGAGCGACGTAAGGTCCACGTCCCTTGTGGTAGTAAATTAATTACTGGCTTGGGGCTTCAGCGTCGTGGTTCGGAACAAGGCGCGCTGAGTGTCAATAATGGCACGTGAGGAATATTAGCCCAGAATGCAGTCGTCATCGATTCATCGTCAATAGCTTTCACTTCAAGAGCTGTCGTCTGAACTGCAACACAAAAAACTAGTGTGCCTAGATCATACCAACATCATATTCTCTAGTATCTACGGTGAGCTTTTATTGGGCCATATAAATTCGTTGAAGCGAGCCATGTCATCCTCCATGCCGTCGTATACAGCGTCTTTGATTTGCGGAAGATTATGCCAACCTGGAAAGACAAACCATTTCAAGATAGATTTTGGATATAAGACGGGCATTTCAAGCATACCATCACTCTCATGGAGATAAACAAGCGACCTCTGACCTTTGAGTGCCCACTCGAGCTTCCTGACTCGCAGGTCGACTAACATGATTTCGTCCCATCTTCTCAGCACTCTGCTTGCGCGTTGACGGAACATATACTTATCGTCTTCAGGTAGAATGTTCTCTCCTAATCGCGAGAAATAGCGTACAGCCAGATGTAACGACGTGATCTACATTTGGATGCGGTTAACGGCGCCACAATTGCGTGAGCTGTGGTGGAAAACTCACGTAGAGGTTGGCAATACTTCGACCCTGTCTCAACTTTAATGACTCGACCTCGACGAAGAGGTCGTTAAGGTCACAAGCGAAGTCCGATCTAAAGGCATTTTTTCTGGATTTCTTCGACTTCGCTTGCTTTGTTCTACCAACCACTTCATAAATTGTTTCTCGTAACTTGGTTTTCAGAAGGTAGATCTGATGTCTCAGATTGTTATTTGCGGTGAAATCCAGCTCTTCAGAGCCAAGAGAGTGATCTGCAGAATGGTAGTCCTGCATGTTGAAAGATAATTGGACATTCCTGGCAGCATGAATGTCGGGAAGGATGAGACGGAAATAGGGCGCCATAGCGCTGTCATCCTGGCCAGATTCCCACTGCTGAGCAATAATAGCAGGCGCCAGAAGCAACAGAACGCGTCTCACATTTGTCCTTAAGAGTAATCGAGGAACGTCGTGGGCTGTCAGTTCGAAAGCCAACCCTTTGAGTTTGGGCATCAGTGAATTGTGAGTCTCTGATCCTACTCCAATTACATCGGATGATCCCACTACCAATTGCTCGATGTCTTCTTCACAGGGCAAATCCATGATAAGCTCTTCCAAGTTGGGGGTAAGTGTAAGAATACTGCAAAGTTCTCCCTGGAGCAATGTCACCCTCTTTAGGTGTAACCGCCGGAGGTGGTCGCGGGGTAAAAGACGAGGTATGAGTGATGACAAGGTTGAGCTTGGTTCCTCGGAGTTCAACCTGGTATCATGATCAGGCCCGCTCAATTTAAGGACCCTTAGGCGTGGAAGGAACATGCCGTCGATTACTGATGACCTTGGCGCGCTCAAGATTGAAGTGATGAACGACGGTTCTTCATACAACCTCAAGGCAAGCGTCGTCAGGTTCTCGAGTGTAACGAACGTCGGGTTGCCATTATTGTGCAAAGGTTCGCTGTTAGAGACCCGAGCTTGAGAGAAGGACATGTTACTTTGTGTCGACACTTCGATTTCCTCCAACCCCGTGCCCAATTCTCTGATAGTCGACATGGGGCCACTCCATGAATCGTCCTGTCGCCCATAAACCTCTTTGTATACTCGCAATGGTTTTGACGCAAGCTGAACGTGTAAATGACTACACATGTGAAGGATTGTGATTTCCTCCAGGTGAGAGAACCGTGCAACATCAATCGTTGCAAAGTCGGCGCCGTTTCCGAGCAGGTCTACACCAAGCCTGCGGAGGTTCGGCAAGGAAAGATGAGGCACAGGGCTGCTTGAATGCCGACCCTCAAAGAGTGCTTGTACGATACCAATGCCACAGCACAAACCCAAGGCTGCCCACCTATGTTGGTGCTGGATCAAAAGAGCGAGCACGGGATCCCATGCAGGATGATACTTGGGAGTCGCAGATATGCACACTAGCAGTTCATTATCTCCGGATCTAGTCAAGACCGTTTGGACGAAAGCCAAATACGATTTTGCTTGCTTCTTGGGGAGCGACGAGTGAAGGAAGATACCGCTCAGAGTGACCCACAGCTGCGGGGTATGTACAGCAAGGTCTCTCCACGTTTGACATACTTGAGAAAGTCGGAATGACGAGATAGTATGCCATTTGGCAGGGCATAGCGGTGCGGAGTCGACATCTGGAAGACAAGCAAGGAAGATGAGGACCAGGATTTCGTTCGGGAGAATGCGTATTGAAGAAAGGGATGCTTCGTGTTTGCGGATGAACACCTCTGTTTCGCAGAGTGCACGGACGTCCTTGAACCCGAATAATTCTGACGTGGCGCTCGACTTGTCCAATCGTTCCTGAAATTCTCTCGCCCTCTCTTCGGCAAGAGGAAGAAAATCCACTATTTTCTTTCTCTCCTCGTCCGAAGGGGCGTGGTTGGTCTCTAAGAGATGCGGTACTGGTGAGACTAGACCGGACAAGGATTCGGGGTGGCGAAATCGAACTTGAATTCGGTTGCGCAGCTTCAAGACGAGTCGCGAGATGTGACTATTTTCCTTCGAAGTCATACTAAGTATACTCGAGTAAGAAAGAAGGCCCAGGAATTCGTAGGTGTGGCTTTTTACAAAGGAAAATGCCAAAAAAACGCGGGACTTCCAACAAGCGGGGTGAGGCAAAGAGACGCCGCGGTCTAGACTCCGGGGTAAACCTGCTGGCGCTGACGGCCGTTTCCGTAGGAAACAGCTTGGAGGAAACATGTCATATGACTTCCAATTGCTTGTTTGCTCGAGAAACAGAGGGTCGGGCATACCATAAAAGGCAATGCCGGGTACTGTTTCCCAGCTGTTTCTCGAGGAAACAGCTGAAAAAAGACATATGACATGTTTCCAGCGCGCTGTTTCTTCAAGAGACAGCGGTTGACGCCAGCAGTGTATTGTATACGTAAGTCAGTCTTCAGATAAGATAAGATGTCTCCTACGCAAAGCCAACACAAGGAAGTATAAACAAATATTCACTTCCTGGCACGAAGCTCCCAATATCTACAGAATGGATTGATCCTCCAGCGTCCCTTTGAATGTCGAGTTCTTTGCCGTTAATATCGACCCCGCGCCCAAGAATCCAAATGCGCCACCAGATGCAAGGCTTGAATGAGATCCACAAGAACTAGACGAAAGCATCCAGATATTGTCGGTACAATGAACGTTGGAAACTCTGGAGACCAAAGTACAAAGCCCAGGCACGTCGGCTTTAGGCGCTCGTATGATCGGGCCCACAACGGACCATACAAAGGAATTTCGCCAAAATTGACAATAGTCACAAAGGGACCATTGTGTGGCACTCGTCAAAGGGAGAGTGGGGCAGACAGCTACGGGTGCTATGGAAATCAGCGGCTGTGGCTTGATTGTCTCAACTTGTGGACCATCGTCAATTTTATAAGAAAGGGTAGAGCCCTGGTAGGTTCCGTACATTTGCCCCGCAGAACTCCTTATCATTCAATCCTCAACACCAGATTTGTCACAACTGGATCTACTCCGAGTCATGGCCCAAGCAAATTTCGACGATCTATACCTGTTTGCTTTGGCGGTCGAAGCAGACGAAAACATCAACAACTTCAACCTTGGTACGAAACACATATATGCTGTGTGATGAGCTCGATACTGACAGCAGCTTAAAGAGAAATATTATCACAACGAATTCTTGTTCAGTGGACCATTTGCCTCTTTTCCATCCCCACAGGAGCAGATCGTGTCTAGCAGTCCACCTAGCTACCCTACAGCTGAATATTTTCCCTCACCACCATATCCTGTGTTCTTTGAGACACCCATGGACTTTCAATGGCACACCGGACCTGCCCAGTATGAGTATGACCCAACGTGGTTCGTCGGTCCAGATATTCAGGTAAACCTGGAGGCGCACAATGACTTCGGTAACGATTATGGCGCGGCATACTCTGCCTACGACAAAGCGGCTCATCACGACGAGCGAGTCCAAAAAGTCCTTCCAAAATTGCCAACTTCTTCCCCTCACCATTCTCCGGGGACGTCAACTTACGTTGATTCCCAGACCTGCCAACAACCGGTCCATACTCCTCGACAGACTCTTTCGATCAATTTATCCAACAGTCCAACCAACTATCCCAACCTTTTCACTAAAAAGAGCACTAGTCATGAAACAGTGCCTGCAAGAAAGAGCCACTCGAGGAAGGCGCAACACTATCCGCTAGCGCAGACAGTCGCTGCTACTTTGCGTCAACAACAATACAAAATTAATCGTGAAGTTTGCTCTGTTTCTCTTTCCAGAGAAGCAGAAAAACACAACACTAAAGGATCCATCGAAGTCCCAGAAGCCAGCGCAGTGGCTAGCTCTGGGGACCGCCTCACTGAGCAGCCAGCTCATGATGGGGTATTGCCTGACGGAAGGTATGTGCTGTCTCTCTGCTTCTCAACGAACGAGATGTTGACAATAAACAGAGCCAGTTTGACGAGCGGCGCTGTGAAGCGGAATGCGTACACAGCAGTCGACTTTCTCCCTGAGAATGGTCGACCCGAACCGAAGCCGGCAAGAAAGGACTTCAAGTTCATTCAGCACAACCCTCTTGCCCCCAAAAAGGCCCGCAAGTCCAAACGAAAGGCGACTGAAGGTGAGTTATAAAATTTGGAGCATACCTTCTAGGAGCCTCTGACATGGCCGTCTAGATTTGGAGGCTACTTCGTCTTCTCCAAGCGAGAGACCAATCAAACGCCTACGCGTGGCCAGTGCATCGCCATTGCCGCCATCCCCATCTCCGTCGTCGTCCGGGTCAAGCTCTGCCTAAAAAGATCTTGAAGTTGTCGAGAAAGTAGTACTGTAAAACAATCTGGACTAGATTAGTCAAGGCTTAGGATGAGATGATAAAGGACTCAAGTGTAACATTTGAATATCACGTCATGCACCCAAACTTGTCGTGTATGAGAATGGTCCTCCACTATATATGTCTATGGAGTCGAGGAGGCAGAGGTGAGCGAGGATGGTCAATTTTCGCCCTATCGATGATCGACGATCAACGTCAAATCCGTGTGAAATAATACCCATCACACACGCCATGTGATCTTGACGCGTGTAACAGGGGCGCGACGCGCCACTGATTTCCAAGGACGGGTCTCAAGTATGTACGTTGATGACCTCTACACAGAGTCTCATCAATGTTTGACACCTTTTGAAGATTTATTGTGGGGAATTGAAACGATGAATACTGCGGCAGTTGCCCATTGAGTTGCCGTGATGACTGCCCCACGAGCCTCCACCTTGTCAGTGTAAGCGGAATAGTAAGTGCCTAACATATTCTTCGACCCTCACAGACAGAAAGCTACAAGATTGATGCATGTCAATTATCCTGCGCCGTATTTAAGTGTCTGCATTGCAGATGTAGTCAGGGATATCATTTGCCTTGCAGCCAGCGCTTTGCAATTGGGTCGTTTATGGCCAGCAAATCATGTCAACAGGCAACGCGTTAAAGTTTAGTGCAGTCTAATGTATGAGTATAGTCGCATATGCAGTTCAATCAATACAGAAGGAGCGAGCTTAGTTACTGCGCAGGACAAGGTAAGGCTCTCTCTCATCCGCACTGTGACGCAGTAGGAAGAGTTTGCCGACCTCAGAACTGTCAATACAAAATTAAGAGACCCATCGGTGCCTTGGCGCTAGTGGGGATTGCGTCAAGGCCGCAATCTAGACTCCAGAAGCCTGTGATGGCAGTAAACCATATCAAGCGCTCTGTGGTTTAGCAGTAGTTAACGTTTTAACATCGACTGCGCCCAGAAGGTTAAAGGTGCCACAAGGTACAAGGCAAAGGGACCTAAAGGTATCCACAAAAAATTGACAGATTTCCAGAACAATAAACATTGGAAAACCTGGTGACGAAAGTACGAAGCCCGTGACCAGGCACGCCGGTTTGAAAGGCGCTTGTATGATCGGGCCCACAACGTTCCATACAAAGAAGTTTTCCCAAAATTGACAATAGTCACAAAGGGACCATCGCTCATTGTGTGGCCGGCGTCAAAGGGAAAGTGGGGCAGATAGCTACGGGTGTTATGGAAATCGGCGGCTGTGGCTTGATTGTCCCAACTTATGGGCCACCGTCGATTTTATAAAAAAGGGTGGAGCCCTGGTAGGTTCCGTACATTTGCACCGCAGAATCCCTTTCCAATCCTCAATACCAAAATTACTACTACCAGATCTACTCATGGCCCAAGCAATCTTCGACGATCTATACCTGTTTGCCTTGGCTGCCGAAGCAGACGATCATATCAAGAACTTCAATCTTGGTACGAAATGCATACATACTGCAGGATGAACTTGATACTGACGGCAGCTTGAAGAGAAATACCACGACGACGGATTTTCGTTCAGCGGATTATTTGCCTCTTTCCCCTCCCCACAGCAGCAGATCGTGTCCAACAGTCCACATGGCTATCCTATAGCTGACTACTTTCCCTCACCGGCATATCCTGCGTTATTTGAGACACCCCTCGACTTTCAATGGCACTCTGGACCTGGCCAGTATGATTGTAACCCAACATGCCTCGTCAATTCGATTACTCAAGCCGACACAGAGGCGCATCATGCTTTTGGTAACGCCTACGGCACGGCATACCCTTCCTACGATATGGCGGCCCATCACGACGAGCCATTCCAACAAGCTCTTCAAATGCCGCCAACTCCTGTGTTGCATTACTCTCCGCTGACGGCCACCAGCCTCGGTGCTCAGGCATTCCAACAGACAGGCTATAGTTCTCGGCCAACTTCTCCTTCGACCGCCTTATCAAATAATCCAGCCAACTGCCCCAATGTTACCAATCATGGAGCCGCCTGTCGACGAATGCCCTCAAAGAATCGTCGACCAAGGCAGGCACCGAGCTGCCTTCCAACTCAGACAGTCGCTGATGGTCTGCTTCAACAACAACCGAAAATAAACCCCAGAGATTGTTCTGTCTCTTTTCACAAGGAAGCAGAACAATCAAACAACACACATAGATCCATCCAAGTTCCAAGGGCCGCAGTGACCAGCTCTGAGGAACGCCTCATCGAGCGGCGAGCTCATTATGAGGCATTGCATGATGGAAGGTATGTGCTGTTGCTCTGCTTCTCAAAAGTGACGTTGACAATTAACAGAACCAGTTCGGCCAGCGGCGCTGTGAAGCGGAAAGCGTACACAGCGGTCGACTTTCTCCCTGAAGATGGTCGACCCGAACCAAAGCCGGCAGGAAAGAACTTCAAGTTCATTCAGCACAACCCTCTTGCCCCCAAAAAAGTCCGGAAGTCCAAACGAAAGGCGACTGAAGGTGGGTTATGAAATTTGGAGCATACCTTCGAGGAACCTCTGACATGTCGTCTAGATCCCGAAATTCCTTCGTCTTCTGCAAGCGAGAGGCCAGCCAAACGCCTACGCATGGCCACTGCGTCTCCATCGCCTGCATCTCAGTCGTCGTCTGCGCCAAGCCCTGCGTAAAACGATCCTGGAGTTACAAAGAAAGTAATAAAAACAATCTATACATGGACTAGATCAATGAAGGCTTGGGATGGAATGAAAAGGACTCAAGTGTATTATTTCACTAAATCGTAATGTAGTGCGGCTTGCCGTATACGAGACCAATATCCCAGAATATTGAGAGGAGCGAGGTGGATGGAAGCCAACAATTTTTTGCGCTATCGATGATCGTTGATCAAGGTCGTGTGAACTATCCCATGGAGGCGTTGCATCTTTCTTTCCTACCACCATGTGGCACTCGATGTACAATCTATCAGTACATACCTTTCATCTTGTACAATCTAGACTCTTCTCGGCTGCTTAACACCCTCTTGGTGGTCGGTTCCTTTCGTTAAAGCGCGCTCATTCCGCCGTAGTCTCTTTCAAGATCGTATCCAACGCTAGTATGTGACTCGTTTCCTTTTGGTCTGTCTTAACACGCTGAAGTGCGAGTTAGAGGCCACAGTGCGGACGTACTATGAGAGTCTCCTCCTCAAGCCCTACCACTTTTCCACACCCTGCTTTGCGTACCTACCTTGCAGTTGCTGATGCTACCTTCTGGATCATGCCGATCAATGTCCCACTGCTATTTGGCAAGTCGGGGCTTGATGCGTTCCGGTGGGGCTCTAAGCCCTAGGATCGAGTTAGAAGAAGGGACAGAGCTCCAGTTTCGGTGATAAATCATATCCTGATAGTGGTTTTCACACTTGAAGGCCTTCGATGGGTCGATCAAGGACGGCAAAATGCACGCTAGTGAAGGAGCAAAAAACATTTCTGGTGTTGAAATGGCTGGTGTTCTTTGACGAAGATAGCATGTATGTTGTCACGATTCCCAAGTAAACTATCTACATTCGGTGAGTCTTGCTCTCTATGTCCAGACCTTTTTGTATATAAGTACGACTAATAACACCCAGTTGTTCATCGACTTCAATCTCGAATATCTCGAGTGACTACGAAGAAGAATCTAACACCGCCAATGAAGCTCTTCATCCTGCACGTCTTCCTTCTCTTGCTGACCTCTGCGAGGTCTGCGTTCGCTGGTGTCATTCCGGACTCTGATTTCGGACGCCGTGAAAGTAAGGAGGGGGAAATTGATGCCATGGACGAAAATATGGCCCTGGATGCGCGTGCAGCGCAATTACCTGTCGTACCTATCGTTATCGCTGCTCTCGCAATCGGCAACATCGTGCTCGGTCAGACTCTCCACACTCTGAAGACCAAGGGCGCTGCGGAAGTCAGACCACCTTCCAATGATAAAGAGGCAAGTAACAACCCACCTTTAGTCTTTCGCTTTCCACTGACAGCTTGTGTAGTCTGCTAGCGAACTGTTGCAGAAGTCCGTTAACTGGGTTTCACAGAATTCGGACTTCTCAGCCGTCGCGATCCGCGGTGGTGTCTCCACATCTGTCGGTTTTGACGGGGACTTCGGGAAAGACTGGCAATCTTCTGTTGTAACAATTGATGCTGCTGAAGGTCAAAGCCAGTATGTGTCCTTTCAAGAATGTTTGATGTTCTTTAGTGAGAAACCTTTGATCATGACCTCCGTAGGTGGGTCTTCTATTGGGCCAGGAGAGGCAGCATTGTCGTCGCCACCTCAAGCCCGAGCCGTGATGTGAGTTGCTAGCATTGAGTTCTCAATTTTGATTTAATCGGCGACAATCTGATGTATTCTAGATTGTGGCAGCCAGCGGGACCACTACGTTGAATCGAAACTCTGAAAATAACTGGACCGTCACCCTTAGTCACTAGTAATGTGGCTCAACGCAATTGGCGTGCGCTGTGTTTGGCAGTCGTAAGATTGATCTGGTTTTTTCGCATGGTGATTACTATCGTCGTCGAGAATGAAGAACGATGGATTGGAGCAAGAGTGGACATCCTGTACATAGTGTACATACTAGTATTTGATGTTCAATGTTGTTGCAGTTCTGTACGGTCTGTTTTTAAATCGGTTCAGCGATTTCCTTGGCTGTTGTCTGGACATTTTATCAGTTGATGAGAAGAATTCCAGATTAGCCCTATAATACGTGCACTGCCTTGAAGGTCACGCTTCTCAATTTCGCGTTGGGGCGTGAGTTGGGCGTGAACACACAAAGCACTTCTTAATGCCACCAGCTCACTGGCATCGAGTTCGCCTTTCACGACTATTCAGTTTTCTCGGACGTCATGAGCCCGAATCCGACGCCATACGGACTCAAATCTCGTCAGTACAACATTCGCCAGTGCAACATCTCCTGGATACGAACGCTGCGCCTAACCCACAAGAAAGGACGAGGATCTTAGAGGCGCTTTCTTCAGCTCGGAATCGCGAATGCGCACTGGAGCAGGCGCTGGCAAACACTCCGTTGGGCGACGAGAGCGCTCGTGAACCCATCAGGGCACGTCTGACGGAAACTCAGGCGTTTCAGACTCGTCATCAGGCACTTCTTTCCCAATTTCGAACCCTGCCAAATGAATTATTGGCCCTAGTCTTCCTTGCTTGCCTTCCGGACGCAGCATCCACGCCGTGGACAGGATTGTCATGGGCACAGATCGGTTCTTTCAGACTCTCGCAGGTCTGTAGGAAGTGGCGTCGGATTGCGATAACTACACCCGAATTATGGTCTGTTCTCCCAGATATCCCTCTTGACCACCCAAAATTTTCAGAATTTGCACGAAGCCAAGCTCCAATGGTCCTGCAATGGGCTCTTGATATGTATTCTTACCTGAAGTTTATGGAAGAAGTCTTACGAAGATCTCGAGAAAAGGACCTCTATATCCACATATCCGTCTTGCCTTCGTCTACAAGATATTTCGACGCATCATTCAGACCTCCGATTCTCAAAATGCTTCTCAAGCACGAAAGTCGATGGGCAGCATTGGGTATTGATGGAAACTTCGATACCGTCACTGCTATATGCGATCCAGGCATTGGTCACTTGGAAGAGGGCTCTCTCCATTCGGTTCGTTTTCTCAGATTGAGGCGACTTCGTCTGAACCTTCAAACGGCGCACAATTCCAGAGTCATAGGAGCTTTTGCTGAAGCTCCTGCTTTAATTGACGTTACCATCAGTGCTTGTGCTCCGCCAGACATACGACTACCTTTTCACCAGCTGCGAAATTATAGAGGCAACTTTACATCCGGCTTTATGGCTCCTGTTTGCACATTGTCCAGTGTCTTAGATCAAGCAAGGTCTTTGCAGGTGTTGGACATATTTACTATTGGCTATTCAGCCTGGATGCACGCTATGACACATCACGGGTCCATCTTGAAAAACGCCGTAACTCTGGAGCATTTACGGTTTTTGGCCATAAGACTGGAAGAACCCAGGACATGGCCTGTCATTCGAGTTCTAGGGGAGCTTCTAGACCATCTCATCACTCCTTCGTTAGAGGAGCTTAGAGTAGGTGGACAGCGCCACAAAGATGGATCGCCTTTTCTTCCAGTCATACTGAGATCTATTGCTACGGGAGGACGGTCATCCATGCGTAGATTATATCTATGGCGCATCCATTTCACATCTGATCAGCTTGAAAAGCTCCTTAAGGCTACACCGCTCTTAGAAGAACTCAACATCAATCTCCCGGCACACGTCAGAGTCTCTGACCTGGTCAAGGTCGCGCTTCTAGGCACGATATCCAGACAAATATCCGCATCCAGAGCCAGACCACGTTTGAAGAGCCTTGTGTTGCACGTCTTGAAAGAAGATATAGAAAATGACGAGACTATTGCTGAAACTCTACCAGAGGTAGTTCGCGAGAGTGGGTGTGTGCTTTCCAGGCTCAGGTCGAGGTATAACGTACAAGCACACGCCGACATCGAGGATTGCCTACCAGCGCTGCGATTTATCTTCTCAGGCATGGGTGAGACGAGGTGTGCCCAGAAAATTCTCAATTTCTGGGTGGGCGACGGGAACACAGCGATAGACCGGTCAATCGGTGTTCTATATTGCAGGCTGGAGGACATACTTTTTTTATTAGAAGACGCCCACTTCAATGAAAGCCGTAACAGATGGACAGAGTCATTTCTAGGCCTTTTTGCCTCAGAGCTAAACTCGGTGATGAATGATGTTGAGGCCCTGGAGCTTGACAAGAATGAGCAAGTTTCTCAGCTATTCGTGAGTTCTGAATCATACCCTTGAATCCTCCATCCAGCTTCCGTTACTGATAAGGAATAGAGGTCGCAGCTTCATTCTTCGCTCTTGCGGTTGAGCGCAGTTGAAAGGGGCCGGACCGTAGACGGGCTGACATACGATTTCCGCGAACGTGCTGATCGAATACTCAAGACGTGGGAGCCAGCCATCATAGAGAACTTGAAGAGCAACAAAATCAGGTGGGCTATCAAGGGACCAAGATCATTGGTCTATCTTCCAGAAGACGACGGTGAGTGACGCTACTTTTTCACATCGATTCGACATTCGCTTAGCAAACCATTGGCAGAGTTTCACAATTCTCCATCAATGGACGCCATTTACAGGGGCCTTCCGGACCCTCAATTTGAAGATGTTGTGTGGTCAAAGTTGTCGTGAACGGATCTGAGGCTTATTATCTATGGCATATTCATTGTAAGTTATTTGTAGGTAGGCAGCGCTGAGGACTCGGAGAGGTGATAGCCGGCCCTAAGTCTACGCGATCACGTGTACATTCAAGGTTGATTTTCAACCACCACCCTCAAGTGACGTCTCACAACGACCGACTTGAACGACAGCCATGCTCAGTGCACGAGCGCTAGAAGCGCCTACAGATATCCTGTATTTTAACACAAGAACGCCAGGCAGAGCGCTCAGAAATCGTGCCGAAAATGACTATGCAGGCATGGCGATGTCAATGACGGTGAACGGAAAGGGGAAGAACGCGAATAGAATGCCCCGGACACCATTCCATCCTGCGTCAGCCAGTGAGTAATATGCAACTGTTCAGTCGCATTACGTGCTAAGGGGCTTTGCCAGAACTTCAGCATACCTTCAAAGACCAGAAGACGGGCCTGACATCGACGACGCGACCCCTAGCTCATAAAACGCCTCTGCCAACGGGTGTTGGAAAGGCCCTGTTCAAGACACCTCTTCCAGCGCGCGGCAAACTATCAAAGCTGAAAGACGATGGCGAGCAGCTAGAGGAAGAGAGTAACATCACTCCAGACTCATCTCAGCGGCCTAGCTCTATGAGGATCCATATCAAGCACCGTCGGACTTCGGGAAAGCCAGTTCTAGAGACGCCCATGAACAATGGCAATCACTGGGACGTCAGCGATGGAGACATCGTCCTGCAAGACGTTCAACCAACCATACAAGAGACAACCGTGGAGGGTGGCGACGACCTGGATGAACTGGAATACGGCCCACCGAACACGCTAGGTCAGTCTCAGTGCCTCAATGGCAAGCAACTCAGCTTAAACATTGACAGACATTCCATATGAGCCTCCCTTTGACTTCCCACTACCCGATTACAAGGAAGTGGGCAAATCATTGTTTCAACTCGCTCGCTCATTACCCCGCTATGAGCTTGCTCCGCCAGCAGAATTGGACATACCACCTACTCAACTTGAAGTTCAGACATGGGACCTAATGCCCCTTCCAGAACTAGGTATGTCTCATCATATTCGTCTGTTGCCCTTTCTAACCAATCTCTTCCAGAATCTGATGATCCGTTTGACGTGGCACGGGCCAAGCCGCCATCTTCAAGTAATGAGGAAGCTCCCCGTGCTGGAGGTACCCATCATAAAACTTTGCCTTCCTCGAAAGGCATCCACGGCGCCACTCACCGTCCACAGTCTTCGATGGCCAGGATTGGAGCTACAGCGAGTAGCAGTCGTCCCGCTAGTCGAGCTGCTCCGTTGACAACAGCTATTGTTGGGAAGAAGACGACTGCCAGCACGACAACCTCGAAGTCGAGCCTAGGCAAACCGACTGTGGCTACTACTTCCTCGACGAAGACTTCGCTGACAGTGCGAGCTCGACCTCCCATGAACCCCGCTAGAGCAGCCTTGATTCCATCTCGTCCTCACACGTCCATGTCCGCCAAGTCCAACCTTCGAGCAGCTCGCACCGAATCTGGCGCAGGCAGGAGTCTTCGTCCAGGGAAGCTAACACCCAATGCGACTGTTTCTCCAAAGGAGGCAAACATTATTGTCTTCAAGGATATGGCAACCGACCTGGAAGGTGATCTGGACTTTCGTTTCGACGTATAATCTGTGGGCGGGTCTCACAGAGATGTGGCGTATGGGCTTCGTGAGGATCGGCAGATGCATTCGGGGCCAAGTTGTTATTATCATCTGTATAGTAATGTATTCCGTCTTCGCCGTGTTTCTGTCCGTTTTGATATCATTTGTACCTCTAATAGATGTTCTCAATTCTTGTCTTGTACAATGTATTTTGATACCGACTGGCGTTATCTTATGGAAGTGGGGGTGGCGTTGGAAGTCGTCTGCGCAGTCTTCCACGTTTGACGTGGACGTCTCTTTCGGCGATTGTGACATGATGACTGCCTAGGTGATGGTGGTGGACTCACCACTGAAGGTCCGCAGGCAGGTCGACGTGGTTACGACACGTCGATATATGGCTGGTAGGTGTCATATCGCTATTTAATGGTTTTTGCGGTGGCTGACTCCTGACTAGCCCCGCGTCTCAACACTCGACCATGTCAACTATAATTCGAAATCTCATATCCCGCTTATACCGTGGAGACCAAGAACACCGCGTCGTCCTCATGGGGCTTGACAATAGCGGAAAAACGACCTTACTATACCTGCTCAAACTGGGCCAAATTGTCCAGACCATTCCAAGCATCGGCTTCAACGTCGAGTCGGTGGACGCCCCGGTGACGAATGGCAGCTCCTTCAAGATGACACTCTGGGATCTGGGTATGGGCTGCGGCAGCATGTTTTATGGGCGCCTTGTGCGTCATTACATGGCAGCGACGGAAGCGATTATATGGGTTGTTGATGCTGCGGATACTCAGCGGCTTGAGGCAAGCGTTCAACTGCTTGAAGAGGTTATTACCCCTGATCAGCATGAAGACGTCGACAAAAGCGTTCCTAAAAGCGTTCCTATTCTCATGTATGCCGTTTGCTGTCTGCTTCATTTGATGAAAAACTTATAACACCATTAGACTTGCCAATAAGTCCGACCTCCCGAAAGCTGCCAGCCTTGACCAAATCCGGATTGCGTTCTCCAGGTTCTCCCCTGGACGCCTGTTGGCAGTGTACAAGACGGCCATTACGAGGGATACCATCGTCGGGACCGGTATTCCGGAAGCTTTTGGTTGGCTTCAACTCGTCTGGGGGATATCGGGTTCAAATAGATCCAAAGGACCTTCGGTGGCTCAAGACAGCGGAAAGGCGATTACTGGAAACGTAGGTCAAATGTCTGATGCACATTCTCAACAAAACAAGCTGGTGGAGAAGCTCGAGTCATGGCTGACTCGTGCAGAAGTTGACGTGAGCGCCGAAGAATTTCTGGAGAAATTTTACGCAATCAAGCTGCCTCAATGGGATCACTACACCCATATCAGGATTGCATATGTGCTACTTATGAAACATGGACGCAAGGACGGTGAGTGATGGGTCGTCGTCCTTGTTCGCTGTTTGCTTATGGTGCATTTCAGGAAAAGATCTGATTTTCAACGGCCTAGAGAAATACATCGCCGTTAGCCCTCAAACGAGAGGACGTTCATTCCATGTTACCATGACCTATTTCTGGATTCAGATCGTCCACTTCGGTATCCGCAACATGTCTTCGTCGCCGCAGTGGGGCGGCATAACCTTATCACCATCTGGCAATTCCACTTTCTCTGACGATTTCTCCCACTTCCTCTTGATTAATCCCCATGTCGCAGACGGCTCTCTTTGGTCCGAATACTATACGAAGGACGTCATGATGAGTATCAAGGCGAAGAGTGAAATGGTGCTGCCCGATATAAGGCCACTTCCGAGTCTCGTTGTTCGAGATGCCATCAGGTCTTTAGGTGGGAACACTGCCTAATGTCCGGTGTAGTTACTTTTTCAGTTGTAAAGACGAAGCCTTTCTTAGAATAGGGTAAAAATCTCCCAGTTGCGGGGTGTGAATTAACTGCTGCTTAGGGCATTCAAATCAAGACAACGACCAAAAATTTTCATTGTTTTCTTGCTGCCTCATGTCGTTGCCGTTCTGGAAACACGCGGCTCTTGTTTTCTTCTCTTAAGTCATTGCGACCAGCTGTCCTTCCTCTGCGCCTCTCAATCTCTCCCTCCCCAAGGAGCACGTCCCGTCTTAAACCTCCACATGGCCAGTCAAGCGGCACTCAGCGCTCCCAAGCTTGCCTTGGATATCCTTATATCAATTATCGACGAACTCGCCAATCGAGGCGATATCAAAACCGTTCAATCGTGCTCTCTTGTCTGCTACAGCCTCTTACCCCATTGCCGAAAACATATATTTCATACTTTCGACATGCGCAAACGTACATCTGGACGTGAAAAGTACTTCCTCAAATTTGAGCGTTTCCTCTCGGAAAATCCACACATCGTTTCATTTGTGAAGTCTATTTATCTGTTGGACGTGCGCTATGATACCGATGAAGGCTGGACCACATCGGCTCTGGGAACTCACCCTCGCCTGCCAATATTCCTTGGACTCTTGACCCATGTCGAGACATTTGGCCTGAATTTCGCCAATGAAACGTCTTGGCGAGAGATCCCTCATTCCGTGAAGCATGAGATTTGCCGCATTCTAATGCAAAAACATTGTGTGGGGTTACACCTTTTCAACGTACATGACTTGCCGCATGATTTCCTGAATAGATTTCGGTTTTTGAGGACGATTGGTCTCATCGACTGCAAGGTGGAGGAAGATACCGAGGAAACAGACCGGGACGCTGATCCACAGGACGAAGGACAGGATTCCAGAGTAGATCAGCCAATGAAGGAATATCAGTCCAAGCGCAAAGAAGACCGTGGGTTTGAAGGCCACCGATCACAAGATCGCCCACTGCAAAACGAATGCGACCTCTCTGACGGTCAAAAACCTTTTGCTTTCGTCGACTCATTGACACTCTGGAATGCCGAGGATGTGCTCTTCTCCTTCTTTCCCAGCTCTGCCGAGTTTGCTGGGCCTATTCTCGAGCGTCTCCAGTGTCTGCACGATCTGACATTGAGCTTGTGGCCACCCTATTTTGGAAAAACCTGGAAACTCATTTTCGCCTCCTCCAGAACATTACGATACCTGAGACTCGGTGAGTCATGCTATATGCAAGATGCAGAACTCAGATGAGAATTTGACGGAACTGGGCTAGGCAATTCCTACGAAGATACTTTATACCATCATGGTCGCTCTCTTCGGCCAGAAAATGGTGCTCAGCCACTATATTCTTTTATGTCACTCGGTCCATTAGTTGGACTTATCCGATTTTCCTTTACAGTCATGCTTGAGACGGCTCAATCTCCGGAGGAACGAAGTGCCGACCTTGAATCATGGTGCCACCTTTTGCTTACAAGCCCGCCCTCTATCAAAGAAATTGATGTCACCTTTGATTGCTTCTTTCTGACTGAAGAGGAGGTTGAGAGCCTCTTTCCATCTTCTACTTCACTCGATATTGCAGATACCTCAACCTGGCTGGACACTCTCGACAAGACTCTCGCCAACGACTCAGTTTTTCCTCGTCTGAAGTATCTCAAGGTCAAGATTATGCTTCCAGATGAATATGGGTATTCGACGGACTCGGAATACTCATACTCAGACACGGAAATGTCAACTCCTCAAGACATCGCCCGGTCGGTAAGGAAGATGGTGAAGCAGACAAGGCGTCTCATGTACAAGAAGCAGCCAAGGGGTGTTGTCGACATCAATGTGCAGGTTGGACATCAACTTGATTGGTTAGGCAAATGAAATTTGAATGCTTCCCCCATTTGCCTCTTCTCAGTAAGAAAAGTGTATTTTCGTTGGTATGAATATGTACCTATGCAAATGATTCAGGATGTCGTTCCTTTTTTCAGTGAGATAGTTCGATAATCATTAATCATGGTTGATGCAGACAGATTGAACGACACTTCCAAGTGCCTAAGCATCATGCCCTGCTGGCTTAATAAGATGAATGCTTACTGTACCTAATATATTTATGCCCAACACCTCAGTCCCGCACCCATTCATCAGTGTGAAGTACTGGCACAGCTAGCAGAAAAATGCTTGACTTGAGATCTATATTTAGAAGCGCACTGGGATAGGGCTAGAAATCAGTCAGAAATACGGAAAACGAGGCGCACGCGTCCATTGTCCGATGTCCAGACTAACACTTCACCGAATGTACCATAAAGTAGGAATGATTGTCCCAAATCATTCTTGATTAACCCGAAATCTCTCTGATCAGGGCTTCTGGGCGACGTCTTATCGTCCACGGGTTCGCTTGAGAAATGGAGCCCAGCTTACAAGGACCAGGGGTCGGAAAGGAAGTGGGTGAGGTTTTAAGACAGCCAAATCCGACTCCTGGGACTTGCGAAGCTTCGTTGAGAAGCTTCAGTCTCAGCTGGCGTGTGTAAGCTGAGAATATTTTGACAGGTCACGGAGCAGTGTATAGCCAACTTCCGGGAGAATCAGCAGATGCGACAGCGCCTTTTGGCCTGAGATGCATAAGTAGGTGACGAGCAAAAATCTCGAAGCATCTCAGGTGCTTGTCAGAGGAAATCTGCCAATGGAGGGGACCAAGAGAGCGTCACGAAAAGAGAAACGTGATAACTGTCAATGCAGCAAGGCGTAGCGGGTCTTGGGAAATAATGCAGAGACGTTCAACAATCTTGTTGACAGATTTAACGGCCAATTTGCCAAGGGTTGTCGTAAGTCTCTGAATGAGCATCGGTGACGAATATATCGAATGCGATTCTTGAGATTAGTCGGTCTCTTCTCGTGCAATCGTCCAGGAACAGGGACCCAAGAATCTCTCGTACATGGCATCTGTCTAGTTTCAAATGTATTGACCTTGACCCCTTGGATTGTAACAAAAATCCGTGGAAGAAGGGAACTTTTTTTCAGAAGCCATGACTCACCCTGCCATCATGGTTGTCCTGGATTAGGCAAGGTTGGAACGAGAACCCGGAAATGAACTGAATATAATCAGAAACAACACGAAGAACGCGTAATCCGTGCGAGTCCTGCCAGATGACTCGTAAGAATTGCCCATAGAACAAGAACGGGCTAGCAGCAGGCTTGTCATCAACTGCGACGCTTGGTCACCGTTAGCAGCTGTGATTGCCGAGAGAAAGGCCGCTTTGTCCAAGCTTATGCGCTGAAGAGGACCCTCGCCTTTCGTCCTATCCTTTTTGACATACATAGAAAGGCGTCAGAGAAGAGAGGACTATCATAATTGTGCTGGGATCAGTTGACGGCCGCCTTTCATTTTGAAACCTTAACGGGCGGTCTCGGGATTTTTTAGGTCCGACGATTCTTCCTCTGAACCATCAACATTCCACATCTTCACTGGCGTTTGGCATCGACCTCATCCTCGGGATCGACGAGAAAAGCAGGAAAAGGGCAGATAACATCGGTGAGCACAGTATTCCAGGTCCGCTGATGGTGCTAGTGACAAATCAGGGTCTCCTCGCTAGGATTTGGCCCACCGATGTCAACGAGGCAAAACAAGAAACAGCGCAAAGGGCGCAACAATGCCAACAACCGCGAGAGGACGGTGACTACGCTCACCGGCGACCCCAGTACGCCTTATCTCAATCCTCCTGCCAGTGAGAAGGCGGCGATGTCCACGTCATTCGCGGGGAACGCGGGAGGCAGTGGTGGGGGAAAGATGCACAACGTGTCGATGAGCCCGCAGGCTTATGCAATGCAGAATCCTTACGGCTTCGGTTTTCATCCGTCTTTTACTCCCATGCAGAACGCGCACCAGCCTCAGCAATTTCAGTCGTCTCAGCAACAATATTATTCGCCACCTTCTCAGTCTCAACAACCAACTTCACAGATGCTTGCCGACGTTCCTTTACCGCCAGGCAAGAACGACCTGGAAATCTTGCAGAATCTGAAGAAGATGATCTTGGATAACCAACACCCCTTCTACAAGGCTGTTCCGAATCCCACTTACCTTGCTAATCTTTGGAAGGGTCCTTCAACGCAGTCTCAGCAGACAGGCAAACCGGCGGACCAAGCGCAGACAGGCACTGAGTACCGGACGCAGTCCAACGAAGGCCAGGCGCCTGCTTCTCAGCCCCGTGGATCCAACGGCGACAGGAGACAAACTCGCAACCAAACGAGGGACAGGAGGCCCAGCTCAGGAGGAAATCAGCAAAATAATGTGCCGTACACCCTCACTGCCCTCGCTATGACGTTCGGCTAAATTTTTTACAGGCTGGACAAAGCGAACGCTACAATGCGCCTCTCGGCAATCATGCTGCGTCGAACCTTAGCCTCGAAAACCTTAATATCAGCAAGGACTCTCGTGCTTCTTCAGCTGCAGGGCCTTCTCTTGAATCTCGCCTTTCTGCTGCACCTGTCTCTGTCGATGCCCGCCGACCTGCGGAAGCTCCAGAGTCTCAGCGCCAGGGCAGGCATGAATACCCACCTCGTGCTCATTCTAGGGACGACTATGCTGCTCCACGACCCCCTGCTTCTGCTTATGATGACCGGAATATGGATGTCACTATGGATGGTAAATCCTCCGTCTATGTAAAGGAGGAAGTGCCTCGCTCTGGGTCCTGGGCACCCAGAGACGCTCGTCCTCGTTCTGTCACTCCTCGACCCCAGGCTGCCGGGGTCTCGACTAATGCCTCTCGTTCACTAGATGTTCCTGCTCGTGTGGCTGCTCAGTCTGTTGACGACCGCGAGCACGATCGTAGTCGCAGAGAAGGCTGGCCTGAACATGATCCTCGACTTGAATATGATGGGTCTAGGGATGCAAGACAAGCGCGACCTGCGCAATATGGACCAGAGACCCCTCGTGCGCCAGTGGAAGTTGCTCTGCCAGCAGATACTCGTCGGGCCTCAATTGCTCCTCCCATTAGTGATGTGCGACTTCCTGTTGATTCTCGTCCTCTGCTTGACACTCGAGTTAATCCTCATACGACTCCTACTCGTGCAGTGGAGCGTCCAGCTGCGGAAATTATGGAAGATATAGGCTCATCGCGGTCTTCTTCTGCTCGTCCTCAGGATGCGTCTATTCCCTCAGCTGCTCCTGTTCCGCCAGCTGTTTCTGCGGATGCTTTGGTTGCGGAACCACCGCCTTTGAAAGACCGCCTCGCACAGCCTCCGTCTCAACCACCAAGACATGTCGCTGAAGCACCTGCTCCTCCTATTGAGCAGCGTCCACAATCCCAGCATGCTCCTGCTGTCGCACACAACCGTCCTGGCAAACCTCAGAGAGGTCCAAAAGACCGTATTCCGGGACCTGGCTATGGCGGCGGTCCTCCACCGCCTTATGATGCTCCTCATAGAGATGGCGACCGTGGCTTGCACAGGCCTCATACTCCTCCAACGCCTCCTTTGCGTCACGCTGGTGGTGGACCACCTCCTCACCGTGCCTACGATGCGCGTTCTGCTTCTGTTGACCGTCCGCGGGCACCACCTGCTGGCTCTCCTGCGTCACGTGGACCTCCGCCACGAGAGTACCGCGGGCCTCCGGGCCGTGACGTGCCCAGACCTGCTGGACAAAGCTACCGACCTGACTATTACGACGATCCTCGTTATGATCCTCGTTATGAGGGAAGGCCTTACAGGGATTACTCACCGCCGCCACCGGCTCCTCCTCCTGCACCTCCAACAAGTGCTCGTGCAGGCCCTTCGGTTGTGGAACCGCCTCCTGCCAGTCGTGCAGACTATTACCCTCCTCGTGGGCGTGGGTGGGAGGAGGATGACTACTACAAGGGTCGTGGGTGGGAGGGCCCTCCTGGAGAGAGAGGTCGCTACGATAGAGACTATCCTCCTCCGAGGAGTGCTGGCTGGGAAGGTCGGGATCGTGAATATGATACCAGAGGTATTTTTTCGACTAGTTCAGTCTGCATGACACATTTTGATGCATTTCCTAGACTACCCACCCGGTCCTCCTCCTCCAGGTCCTCCTTATGACGACCGCTATCCTCCTGGACCTCCTGGTGATAGAGGCCGTCCTCCTCCCCCACCTCCTCCTGGTGGCTATGCCGCTCCTTACAGCCGAGTTCGTCCACGCAGTCCGAGTCCAATTCGACGTGGTGCAGCACCCGTTGACGATTCAAGACCTCCTTTGAAGAGAGCTCGGGAAGATTATGCTCCTGATTATTACCCTCCTGCTAGCAATCGTCGTCCTGGCGACTACCCTGGCCCACCTCGTTCAGGTTCTCCAGGTGCTCCGCCCTCCAGCTCAGGATGGGGAGGTCCTCCGCCTCCTTCTGCGTCAAGTGCCAATAGCATGGGCCCTCCTCACTCTCATCCGCCTCCAGCTGATCGAGACTACCGGATGGGAAGAGAGCCTCCTCCTATGGAATACGGCCCGCCTTCCGGCGGGTACGACAGGCCTAGGTCGCCTGGTCCTCCCAGTGGGAGGGTGCCCTATAGTAGGGGCGGTGGTGGTTATGGACGTGGTGGTGAGCCAAGAGACAGAAGTGCCTACCCGATGCAGCGTCCGTAACTCTTTTGTCAACAAACTTGACAAACGCCAAGATTACTTGTCTCGAATACGTGCTTGCTTCCTCGTTGTCTCAATTCTCGAGCGTTGTTCAGGTTCTCATCCAAAAATCGATCTAAACATCTCATGATCTCCACATTTATCTTCCGCTTTTGCAGTATTCAAGACAGATCTATTGGTTATGCGGCTATCCGGCTGACTGCTGGACTTTTTGCATCTGAAAAGTATTGGAGACTTTGCTTTCTTGATTACGTCTCATTAAATAACCTAGTACTGTTTGTCATGGACCATGCTTTCCTGAATAAGAATATAGTCATGTCGATAGATCTATTATACGCAATCCCTGCTTTCGTTGCGATTGTATTCAACGTGCCTTGCTCTACCTAACATGTAAATATGCTGTATGACAGAACACGCTGTCGACGCGCTCCGCTTGAGGATGATCATTTTCTTTTGATTTTCTTGAGCTTTGCGTGTGACGGTATGTGACGCTTCGCGTCATTGGTGTCACATGCCAGCACTTACTCTTGAACTTGAAGAGAATGACTCTATGCTTCTCCTAGGTCGGATACCGCACATGTTATGGAGCTTTTAGAATTCTTTTACTATGTCTCTTCTTATCCCACCCAGAAGCCATGAGCTTCACCCCTCCTTCGGAATGCAGGCCCTCAAGCCAGGATCCTGCCAGCCTGGTCCTCGGAAGCAAACTTCGACCTAATCCACGACCGCCTTGGTTCATTCCTTCTAAGACCGCTCCTTAGCCCCAGTTTCCCCGAACTACTTAGAAACAGCAGCTGACATCGGTGGCTCTGAACAAACTGAAGGGGATCCGGCAAGACGGAGCGGACCTCTTTGCTATTCTTACATTCCTGAGGCCACTTTCCATGGCAAGTAATGTTCAGCAGGCTCCCGGCTTCGAGATAAAGAGGACACGCAAAGCGGATACAGAGCGTCGGCCTACTTCAAGACATCCCCCGCTCATCAGATATGGGTGTGGAACAGCCTTTCACCACTGAAGCTACTAGCTACAAGCATCTAATCGCGACCACGAAACCTTGGTATAAGAACTCGCGTCGGTGGTCTTTTACTTATGCGCTGGTGCCAAACTAACTCTCCACTTTTAGGTCTTATTACATTGAACCTCTGTATATGCCTCCTGTATGCGACCAATTGCATTCACTTCATTTGAAACTTGTTCAACAACCCGGTAGGTTGATCACGTCCTCGACTAGTGGATATGACGGTGAGCCGAACATTCCTGACATTCTCGTCTCCGTCTCAGTATCATGCAGGTAGCATGATGAGTGGGTAAAGCTTCTATGAGCTCCACTCATCTCTGAGTTTGCCCAACAGACGGATTGCAAAGTGTTCAGGAGTGGGAGATTTTCTTCCACTTCCCTCATGGCAGCACGGTGAGATGGCGTCTTAAATTCCACGCTAGGGCCTAACGCTGTCTTCAGCTGGGGCTTTTCAACGCAATACAGGTCTGGCGCTTCTTGACCATCGGACCCCTAGCCGTTAGACTGACAATTCACCCAGAATATCGGGTCACTCGCTACTTACCCGATAGCACCCTATTTTGCTGATGGGCTAGGTCGGAGGTCTACAATATTTATCGGAGCAGTCATCATGGTGTGTGCTACGGTGTTGCAAGCAGCCGCACAATCATTTGGGATGTTCATCGCCGCAAGGTGAGTGGCTGAACTGATGACATCTTCGCTGGCCAAAAATAATGGGATGGCTTCTTCTCACCGACATCCATGGCGCTAACTCGTGACACAGATTCTTGATCGGTTTTGGTCTAGCGTTCTCTTTTGCAGCAGCCCCTCTACTTATATCTGAGATCGCCTATCCAACTCAACGTGCTCAGCTTACATCGGTATATAATACCCTTTGGTAAGCCGTACATATATTCTGCCTCCTTGTGTCTCTCGATGAACAGGTCCGTTTTAAAAAATAGGGCTTTTGGAAGTATCATGTGTGTGCAGTCTCTCTCAGTCTTCGCTGTGGTTGGCGATGCCTGATGTCGAACTCTGTCTCCAACAGTGCGGCCTGGACGGTAAGAGGAAATCTTGATCAAGCAGAAGATACGGCATCGAAATCTTTTCTTAGACATTTGGAACTTTCCGTATTCCAAACAACTGGTCGTGGCGTATCCCCTCGGCCCTTCAAGGTTTGCCTTCCGTAATCCAGGTCTTGCTGATTTGGTTCATTCCTGAGTCACCTCGATACCTGATAAATATGGGCAAGTGAGTGTCCAGTTCATTCGTGCTCTGAGATAGCTTCGACGATTGACCAATGAGCTAGGGAGGACAGAGCACTACATATTCTGGCTTATTACCATGCTAATGGCAACCAAAACGACCCGCTTGTGCGCTATGAATTCGAGGAGATCAAAGCTGCCATAGCTTTCGACAAGGAGGTCGCTGAGAACGTTGGCTGGCTGTCTCTTTTCAAGACGCCAGGCAACCGTCGTCGTATGCGAATCATTATCGCACTTGCGTTCTTCTCCCAGTGGTCTGGCAATGGCTTGGTGTATGCATTTTTTCCATGACTCTCAATAGAGATTTTTAATGGACGACTATCTCTTCTCAGGTCTTACTGTAAGTCATGCTTTTGTGACTCGGATATGCTGTCCTCCGATTCATCATTTGACGGATTTAGACCTCAACAAAGTACTCAATGACATTGGGAGTAAGTCCTCGAGAATGAAAAGCCTGAATTTTGGCTTATCGCTGCTCCAGTAACAAGTAGTGACACTCAATTGCTCATCGTAAAATTTCTGCCATTCTGCAGGCAATAGTCAACAAAACTGATTTGAACCTCTTGAGAATGGCATCCTTACCATTTTTAACTTCGTGATTGCCATCATAGCGGGCTTCATGGTTGAACGCATCGGAAGAAGACCACTTTTCATGACATCTATCGTCGGAATGTTAGTATTCTGGACAATGCAGTCGGTCTGCTTTGCTGTTTATATTCAAGACAACACGAAGACGGCTGCTGCTCATTCATTTATTGCAATGATTTGTGAGTGCAAGTTCATGGAGCTTCAAATTCTCCAGTGTTCTCACTTATTCGTAGTCCTTTTCTCGGCTTTCTGTCCGTGTTCGATTCAAAATCCGAAATTAACAAGATGATACTCACCTCCGTCTGCAGACGACGTGTGTGGGGTTTACAACACCATCTTCTTGAAATACTAAGTTTTTGGTTTTGAAGATCGCCTTTACGCCTTTGATAGTCTCGTAAGTTTCTTCCTCTTGCTGCGTTCGCCTGCTAAATGATTGTGAAGATACACTGTCGAAATTTTGCCATACCCTCTCCGCGCCAAAGGCTTCACTATCTTCAATTTTTCTATATCTTTGTCATTGATCTTCAATCAGTGAGTCCTCTATCGTCGGTATCCCGAACCTCATGACGTCTAGCATCTCAGATATATCAACCCGATCGCACTCGGAAAGCTCGGTTGGAAATATTACGTTTGTAATTTTTTGGTCTCTTCTATTGCGAAATTGAACCAAGGTCTATTGTAGATGGTATACGTAGCATGGGATGTTTTTGAGGTGATCTATTGCTATCTATTCATCGTTGAGACCAAAGGGGTCAGTGCATTCACGTAAGAGCATACGCATCAGTACTAACGCCCAGTATTCTTTCTCAGCTAAGTTTAGAAGAAACTGCTGTGTTAGTCCAAATATTAGAAACCTACACGATTTTTCGATTTGACCTGATCACCTTTAGCTTATTTGATGGAAAAGATACGGTTGCTATGCTTTCTGAGAAAGCTGCTGCTGAAGCTGGTATCCTACCGAGCGGGAACAATATCAATCTCGGCGCCAGCGAACGTGGCAGTAGTAACGAGAAAATCGAAATTTAAACATCTGCTTACTTACATAACGTGGCCCCAATCGACGTATACATCCTGGTCTAGCCACCCACGCTGCTCTGGAATTTGTAGCGTCATGGACTCTTCTGCTACTTTTAGTCTGATCAAATACTACTTGAGCTTATACTGCCTCATCTCCAATGTTCGTGCTTCAAGACCGTTTAAATGTCTTTTCTTCCAACAGGAATATGACCGGGGTGAGCTAGATACTACTACATATTATGTGTTCTTGATTGCCAGTGTACTTAAACCTATAAGTTACAAGATAAGAATGACCGCACATGTATACCTCATCGGAAGCCACCGTATCCTGCTCCTCTCACTGGAGCTGGGAAAAATGCAGAGGGGTCGCTCAATGAATTCGGTGTACCGCTTCTTCCCGAAGAAACAGCAGGCTCAGATGTCCAATAGAAGCTATCTGTATCTTCGGCTGACAGGCCCCTCCCGTGGGGGACACTTGGAAGGAAAACGTCGTCGAAATAATCAGGGGAAGGAAGGTGACCGGAAGACGCAGAATTGTTTGAATCTGAGCGCTGATGACCATGGTCGAAGGGAACCTGCTGTCGATTGGAAGGCACTTGACCATGTGTAGGAGGTAGTGGGCGAGGATGGTCGGCAGACGAGGAACGAGAGTGGGTGGAGCGCAGGCTAGAATTGTCGTTCTTACTCGCTTCTGAGCCTGACGATAACGAATGCGTATGTTGATGCATGGGTTGGCCAGGACTACTCGAAGGGAAAGGCAATGGGCGACGCTCAGATGAATACTGACGCCCAGATGCCTGGCTTGCGGGAGTGTACTCCAAATTTCCTAATGGTGCTCTGGAACGCGAATCGACGGTCACGTCCGACAGATCTTCTTGGATAGGAGTCATTGTACGCTCTGGTAAGAAATGATTCAGAGATGGACCCTGCGTATTGGAACTACCTCGTCCTCGTTGACCCATTCGCGAAGGAGGTTGTGGTGGTGGCGTTGGGGCGGGTTTGGTAGGAGGCGGGGGCAAACTTGGGATCTGGGCCCGAAATGAGATACCCGACTACAAAATGTCAACTCACGAGGCTCGACTTCCAACATGAACAATGAAACTCACCATTCTGGAAGGATTAGCACTGGTCGGTGAAGTCGTACTGTTAGAAGGAGACACGACATCGATGCGAGAGTTTACTGAGGTGCTAGTAGTTCGCTGGCCAGTACCGAGCTCTTCTTCAGTGAATAATAAGCTATTTGTCCTTTCTTCGTCTGTTATAAGGTGCGTATGATCGTCCTGCGAGTCGACAAAGTCGTTGTAGTCGTCTGCGACACTGATTGGATTGACACTAGATCTCGTGTGTGGTCCATCCTCCGAGGTAGTCGCAACAGTAGTCCTCTTCGATGACGCAGCATCCGTGGATTGGTCGATTCCCCATCCTCTGTATGGAGGATTGGATGTCACGCGAAAGGGCATTTTTCTGAACATCCGACCCAGAGTTGCACGAGAAGAACTTGAAATGGGCCATTTGCCTGGCGATGTCTCCGAAGAAGATGTTGAGTCAAGGTCTTGTCTTGTGCGGAGAGGCTCTATTGGCCTCGCTTGGAAGGCTCGCTGAACCTGAGGGCTGAAGGGATACGGCTCTTCAGACATAGTATCTTGCCCAAGGCTACCTCTGTTGAATGACACAGACTTCTGCGACGGATGTCCAGGTTCAGTATCTGCAGGAGAGGGTGGGCGCATTGGTTCATATTTGTTCGCAGTGTCCTGGATCCCTGATGAAGGTAGTTCTGCAGGGTCTATGCCCCAGTCTTCTGCCGGTCGATCTACGTTTCGAACGCGAGGTGTATATCGGATCATCCTCTCAACTTCTTGCCTCCAGCGAACATTTTTGGGTCTCCTTTGGCATAGGGTCATGACGACAATAGAGAAGACTGCCGCAAACAGGCCAGATATTATAGGAAGGATGATTTGAAGCGCAGTCCACCGATGGCTGCTTGACAAAGCAACTAGCTCATTGAGTGAGTGAGTCCTATGATGGGCGATAAAGAACATATATTGAAAATACCTTGCACCGCCCTTTGTAGATCAAACGAGGCATTTCCTGGCACCGCTAGGAGTGCCCATGGAGGATAGCCGGTCGTCACCATGGCTGAGCTCTGGGATATGTCAATTGAACCGTTGGCGCAGGTCGCCAGCCATGAACTGTAGATGGGCAAGGTATTGTTGCCCGTGGAATATGAACAGGCCGACCAGACGTTGAAGAAGACATTGTTACTTGATTTTTTCTTGAGGGCCATGTTTTCATACTGAGCAACATATCGCACGCACCAAGTACAGAGCGTTGCCGTCGGGGTGATATCTGAACGAAAAAATGATTCATTTCAGCACTGAATTATGCTTTGACGGTGCAACAACTTACTCAATGGTGAAGGTGGAGTGTTACATCGAGCAAACAGTGCATCCCTCAAGTCGCATGACGACTCATCGTTGGGCCCCATCAGCTGCACGGCAATACGGTGATCAGAAACCCGAAACGCCTAGAAAGACGAGCGCATACTGTGTCATATCTGCCAGCCTATGACAAGGCGTTTCGTTAGAGGGGACAAAATACAGGAGAGGAGTCGTTAGCGGTGAATCCGGGGAGAAAAGAAAACTGGGTACTGACTTGATCTTGCCCAAGTACCAAGTCGAGGGAGACTACAATTGGTATCACGATGGCGCATAGTCTCCATTGCAGACTCTTGCTGAACATCGCATAGGGGATGTCACTAGTGTCGCTTTTCACAATGTAAGAAGCCTCGAGGGTATGAAGTCGCTGAATCCGAGGTCAAGTCCTCTAGAGGTGGTGTAGAAGTGGTTGACCAATCGGAGGGGCATAGCCCCGCGACCGCGTGTAGACGAGTATATCAACGAGGTGGGTTAGCATTTCTCACCGTAGAGCTATTAGTGGAGAGCATCTTCGCTTTGCAGATGGCAATCTGTCAATAATAGCTGTGGTTACTTGTGTAGGCATATCACGTTGACAGTTCACCACGGTCCTGTGTGCCGTGATCGGAGTGCAGAGCTTCCACGATGCATTTATGAATTAGCTAGCCTTCTATAGTCGCCTTGATGTCATTGCCAAACGGTCGAAGATTTCCTTGCAAGGCCAACAGGCCTGGTTGGACGCAAGTGGCACTGCGTTGTTAACTATACTAAAATGATCAAAATGATCACTGAGAATGCAGTATTGTATGACCAATATCGAGAACAACGGAGCTTGTCGTGCTTGCGATCGCCTGTGTTCAGAAAAAGACCCAACTTTCAGGATTCAAATAATCCTGCCTGAAGAATAGAGAGAACAGCACTCTGCAATGGTGCTACGGCTAAAGGGAACTTCTGATATTCGATCTCAAAGCTTAGGAATACATTTCTAGAATGCCACTGGCATGCATGGTGAGGAACCGTTGTTCAGTTTCAAAGCATTACCTTCACCAGCCGAAAAAGGTGCCGACCAGATAGGTGGATCAATAGCATTCCGTGTAAAAGCCCACCACTATCACATCTTTGATCCAGGCAAGACTTCTCCAAGATGATCGTGAAAAGGATGAAAGATTCCACACTCTGAGGTACTTACAACTGACGTACGCGTTAAGCCATGAATTGCGAGTAATAATGCTGTCTGAACTTCTCGGACGCCCCACAGTGGAATCAACTTTTCCAACGCTCAGAAGTCCCTTGAAAACTGAGAAGATCAAAAGTGATTATCGGCAATTGATTGGCAGCCTGATATGACATATTAGTTTGGTTGATGTGCGCATCCGGGAAAAGTGGATGTTTCAAGGGTGAATGGAAAAGAACCCTATAATTCACAATCTGTTAGAGAAAATTAGGGATTGAAAGGTTCTTGGACGCGGAAACTGTACTCACACTCTGCCTGCATCAATGAGAACGAAGGCACAGCAATATAGTCAAAGCCCCAGTTGGGGAGGCCGTCTCACACGGACTGCGTGGCGTTGACGGCTTACTGAGATAGATTCCATGAGAAGTCAGACACACATGGATGAGCGACTTCAGCAATATTTAGATAAAACTCACGCTAGTCAACACAACAGCAGGTTCTGGGCGCCTTCATAGACGATCACAGACCACGAGATCGCTCCTCTCAGCAAAAATATATGAGCCAACTTAAAGGTTCTAAACGATCTGAATGAGGGCCGTTCGCAAATTGCCAAACCTGAAAGACGGAAGGAATGAGATTCGTAACAGACCATAGTCCCAGTAACAGTGCAAAACCGGTTGCTCCGGATCCGTTCCACTCGTTTGTGCTTATGCGTTATGTTGACACTATCCATGGACTTAGTATTATACACTGAGTATATCTGATACACGTCGAACCTTCGATTCGTTGCTGCCGACGGGAGTCCCCCTGAGCAGAAGGTGTAAACCATGCAGAAATTTCACCGTTCGACTAACGGGGCCGCTAGATGTTGAAAGTTCTAGGCAGAAAGCTGAAGTCAAGCCAAGATAGTCATAAAATCGTCCATAGCTTAGAAAGGACAATAAACCATCGCAAAAGTCTATGGTCGCAACGAGAACAAATTATTGCAGAGCCCGTCTGGCTTGAAGCTTGGAGTCCAGGACAAGATTCGCCACGTATCGTGGACCTACTCAGAAAAACTGGTCTGGGATTAGAAATCCGCACCACGTAG
>NHYE01005505.1:0-36751 GCA_002938385.1 Gymnopilus dilepis | reverse complement strand
AATGTCCTGCCCATTCTGTTTACCGTAGTAGAAGGGTAGTCAATATGCAAATGGGGCGAGATGGCGGCATTGATTGAAGGGCAAGCGAATGATCGGAAGTACCGTCAGCCAATATTCAACGTCATGACACTGAGCAAGGAAGACCCACCAAAGAGAGATTCTGCCTTTGATTTTCATTCAGAATCCCATAGTAATCCCGATGTAATGGCAGCTTCTCCAGCACCAACGTAGCCGCCCTCGCAAGCTGCACGAATGCACCTTCCAGATCACCTCGCTTGGCACATTCCTTGCCCTCCCGGCGGTACTTCTCTGCCACCCTCAAGTAATGCTTGAAATCCTTATTCTCATCCCATAAATCTTCCATGGCCTCCTTGGCTAACTCAGCGATGGATGCCGGTCGTGTACGGCCATGAGGTGGTCTTGTCGGTGTGACATGGGCGAGATTGGCAGAATTAGAGGTGTATTTGGCAGGGCCTCCATGAGGTGCAGGGTTCATGTTCTATGAGAAGTGTGATAGAGCGAAGAAACGGCTGCGCTCGTGCCCTGAGCAATCTCGCTGGCTTGCTCACAAGAGTTGGCCAGGCTGCGGCAGGCAGTGCCCACAAAGCAGGCCTACATCACGTGAACTAGATTAGTAATAGGGGCTTCTAGAACTAAGGGATTTGAAGAAGGAAGAGTTCGAAGTTCGGATGGAACAGGTTAAAGCAAGGCTACGGAAAAAATTGCCAGGAAAGACGAGGAAAAGATTAGAACAGGTAGTTGAAAGAGTACGAGAAATATCTCGGAAAGCTTTCTCCAAGCCAGTTAAGAATTCAAAACTCACTTTGGGCTCATTTTACAGATGAATATTTCTGGAATCGGAAGTGTTTGTTGCCACATCCAGAGAGGTTCTTTGGTCTACTTTGTCGAAATTCGCTCTTCCATTGTCCAAGACTTACAAACAAGTGCCACGTGCTTGTCTTTGACAACACGACATACTTTCTCAAAGTTCTGCTTTATAGCCACATCTTGATTTCCGCGCCAGAAATAGAAACAGCAAAGGGAGGTGTCATTGATAGAGAACACGATATATGCCACTAAACAGAAAGGGGTAGAGTCTTCGAACCCGGTTATCTCAGCGAAGCGCATATAGTCACTTGCCTGTAGCGTAGAGCCCATCGGGCCACGTTAGAGAAAGGAGCTGTGTATATCTTTGCTATTGGATATGAGTTATTATGCTGCTGAGTCTGGAAAGAGTAGGGTTTTGGCGCAGTCAGAGGAATATAAGAATGACTTCGGGGATTGGTCCGTTGCCAAAGGACCGATGGATTCGTGTCGCTGTGACGCAATCGCTTCCAAACAAATTTAGTCAACAGAAATTGCAAAAAAAATTCTGACCCAGATGCATTGAGCCGCAATTCAGCAGCGGTTCAAGGAATGCATGGTGGGGGGATGAGAGAAAGTCGAGGAGAGCTTACATACCAGCGATGCTTTGCCTTTTGGGAGCGGAGTCTGAATACGTTTCCACGTGGTCTTCAACTTCTATTTTTGTATATTTTGCCCATATATGTCCGTCTACATAGTGAGCTTGTACACATGATCCCTAGGCCTTCACATATTCCTCGCTCTCGCACAGCCGAACGGGAGTCCGCCGAGCGTTTTTTTTCGGTCGTTAGTACATCTTTGAACTACTGATCTCGGCAGCCGAAAGCCATTGCTAGACAAAAGCAGAGACAAACACGGTGACGCGAGAGGCCATCCTCAGTACTGGATATAATGAAACTTTCATGCTCGTTTTCTTGATAACAGAGCTCGTACTTAGATTACTTGTGGCACGTTCATAAAGAGATTTAAAAAAAACTCAGATTGATGACAGTGACTAAGTACGATCTGTGTCACATGTCACCCGTTACCTGTCACCTGCGGAATTCCACGGACCGCTCGGCTTGCTTCTGTCATTCACCAATCATTCACCGCAACGTCCACTGAATTGTCTATGTAATGTATAAGGACCACAAGGCCAGATATCCTTCAGGTACATGGTCACAAGTGCTAGATATCGACTAGCATAAGGAGCTGGAAGGATTTGCACAGCCTTATCAGCATTGGTCAAAATTTAAACCCTTGTGAGCTGGACTCTCTGCCTCAGCCATTAAGGCCTTTTCCCGAAGCTCATGGATTCTACAGAACAGAAGAGCCTGTCTCTTGCTCCGAGAATTTTCGGATCCGACCTTTCGGCCTCGCTGGGAGAGCTTGCCAAAGAAGCTCTGAACGGCCTTTGGGATGAAAGGAGAGGGTTCAAGCACTATCTCAGAGCTGTGCGGCGGCACTGGAAAGATGGCCAGAAATACGCAAGGCATGGCGACCTTGACGAAGCGTATAAGCAGCTTTTAAGGGCTGCGATCCTAGCGCTGGAGAAGCTGCCTCAGCATAGACATTATCTTGTTTGGCTGAACTGCGACCAACGTTATGCTCTGCATTTGGTGCGTACGTCTTCAATTCGCTCTAATCCGCAGTAACTTTCTCATGCTGTATGGTTCTGAGTGATCTCTCTATCTTCATACTTGACGCGAACTCTTGCTATCTCTAGAACGGGCAAAACATTCTCGACCATTTGAGCAAGCTTAAATCTGCTTTGTCGAACAGACATATGATGTGGTCCTATCAACGCGATCTTCAGGTGTGTTCCATTGTGTTCCGTCAGCTCGCATTCATGACATTCTTCTCAGGTTGTACCCTCTGTTGACGACGGAATATTCAGAGGCCCTCCGCGGAATACAGGACTTGAGCACACCCGAACTCCAACTAGACAGCGATCCGTGGTTCAAGTGACAAGGCGGCATGATGGGCAAGGCGTCGTGCGTCCAATTGGCCCTATCAGCATATCTTCATCCTCTCAAGATTCGAAAGGCGGGGCGCCGCGCTTGGCATCTAGCGCATGGCCTCATCCAGGTCAGCTCATGGCCACCCTCACGTTCGACCATGGCGAGCCAAACAGTAGTTGCAATCAGAACAGCTGTCATCTCAGCACTGAATTCGAGATCGCTTGTCGGCACTGGGACGATGGCAAGGAGCGTGCCCAGAGAGGTGATCTCGAAGGGGCATTTGTACGGCTAGCAAGTGCCGCTACTATGATGCTTGAGAAACTGCTTCTGCACCAGGTCCATCAAAGAACGTCAAACAACGACGGCGTCGAGCAGAATTCACTTTCGCAGGTGAGGGCATTTTCTTGTCCTCGTTCACGTCGCTAACCATTTCTTCACCACGTGTGAATATACACAGATCGAGGTAAATCTTCTCGACAACTTGGGTGCCTTCAAATCCATCCTGGATAGTCGGTATAGCCAATGGGTCTATGGGAACCCCGAGAGTTCCAACCACAAAGTGATGTCGGACGGGAAGTTCGAAACATTCAATGAGGTGCAGTCCAGCAGCCCTGCGTCGTGCGGTGGTACCAAGAAAGAAGAGCCAACAAATCAAGGCATGATTGTACAACAGCAGAGCGCAGGTAAGGAAAAAGACGAGATCGCAGAAGTAACGAAGGAGGATGTCTGGTCATATATTGCGGTTGCTAGTGTGCAGACAGAGACCCATCGGCCTGAGAAAGTAGTCAGTGCCTTGACTGCCATGCTCAGGCGACATCCTCCCATCACGCCCCTCTCTGAGAGGAAGAAACATATGCGTCCGAGTCGTCTTGGCATTCGTCCGCTCCTACCAGACACCGATTGTATCACGTCTCCCAACCGCGATGATTACTCGGCTCCCTATTCACGAACAACAAGCACAGACTATGGAATGTATGCCAGACGAATGGCTTTTTCATATTCCCGAGAAATACTTTCGTGACATTCCAACCTGACTTGTTGGCTTGGAGACCTTTCATGGGCTTGAGCCCTCTGTTGTTCTGCGATGCAGATCTGACGCATATACTCTTTTTTGACTATGCTTGGAACTGATTGATACTTACCCTCTTTTGGGGGCTAGTGGTAATTACGGGCCGCTCCTGATGACTGCGAAAACCTAGTTCTGCCTGCCTGGTGTCAGAGGTTCCGAGTACTGCAATCCTTGGACTATGATACACCCTCTATCTATCAACATGCCTCGAAAAAAGGGGCTGTCCAATGTCCAGTCCTGGACGTCCTCGATATCTGCGTTAGTGTTAATGGTCATCCCCTCGCATGATAATTTTGGACTTACACATGATGCAAGTGGGAGACAACTACAAAGGAGCAGCATACTTCCGTACCACAGCTCACAATGAGCATGATGTTTCTGGAGCCAGTCGACCTCAGCACAAGTCATGGAGTTTACGCCACGCGAATGACTTTTCCGATTCCATACTCCCGAGAAATAACTTCGTGACCTTCCAAGCAGACGCATCGGCCTGGAGATTTCTCATCAGGTCTGAGCCTTGCTCTTACTTATTCTCTATCTCAACTGCCCTTTCTTGACCAAGCTTAGATCTGATCTGTACCTTGAATTTTTAAAGTGGCCAGCGATAGGTACGGACTACCCTTGGACCAACTAATTACTGCGCAAGTTTACTACATGTCACCATGTCACCTGCCTGGAGTTGGGAATTCCAAGTATCGTATTCCTAGGATATACCCTTAATCTATCAACATGCGCTGTCTGCTCTCCAATAGAGATGGCTAAAGACACCGTAGATAATCTTGGACAGGCTGAACGGCGACTTTCCTGTGAACTGCGTACTGCAATTTTGGAACTACCACTCAATATCTATATCACTTCGTCGGTGGAATAAGATGACCGATGATGAGCACACTAATTGTGGCCGTTCCAATACAACTTCATTCTGCTTGAACGCTTCGAGAAGGCCCTGTCATCTCGGGCATGCATCCCATGACACAAATAGAAGCCAACTCCGAGTACAAAAGTATAGACAAGGAAGCAGCATACCACGCTACACTTCATAGAATATTTGTAGTAGGTTGTGTACCAAGTATATATCGCAAACGGCATGTTCCTGGCGCTAAAATTTCAATGACATCGGACCTAGCGCCTCACGGCTAATCTCCCTGGCATCATCATGTCGACCTTTGCAACTTGAATGATACCACAGGATGTAAGCTACCGAAATATCTGATGCGAATACTATGGAGAACCAGCATTTCCCAACGCTTTAGTCAAAGAGAGAGGGCTTATTCAAAACTATAAATTAGGCCGCCATCTGGCTGATACATTTCCTGCAGTTGTGGAGTTGCTCCCTTCTTGGTCCCTCAATGCAGTTTACCATCTACTCTGTCGTCGTGCTCTGCTTTCTGAGCCCTACCGCCATCGCACTTTCGGCACCTCAAAAGGTGATACCGTTATCTAAATTTGCATTCTAATTTTTCATTTATCATCGTAATATCAGGCTCGCTCTGCGGAAACATGTGCAGATCCCACCACAGCCGTGACCTTTGTGCAGGGATTTAACATTGGTCAGGTGGCTTATGCCCTTGCACCGGTCGCTGGCTACACCGCTGGCATAACTGGCTCACCGACCTCTGGTTGGGTGTATCAAGGCGAGGTATTCCTTGGATGGGATACGCAAGAGACATCCACAGTCGGGCTTTACCGCCTTTTCAACCCTTCAACTACGGACTATATCAGCGTTGTTTCGACTGATGGAGGTCCGCCGTCTGTTTCAGGGTTCACAGTTCAAGGGCTTCTTGGATTCGTGTACTCAACTCAGGTGTGCGGGAGCATCCCTTTGCTCGGGGCTTTCAATGCAGCTGCCGGTAGCCACTATTATACAACGAAGGCCAATGATCATGCTCAGTTGATCACATCTTCAGGGTGGGTCGATGCTGGAGTAGTGGCATATGTACTACCATTATCGGTCGCATGGTGAGTAGATCGCATTGCAGTAGACAATGCCAATTACCGTGACTTACTTTCGAATGCAGACCACTATTTCTCGCTCATCAAATCCCGGCTCTCCAAACTTAGACAAGAGTGCGCTATTTCTTGCTACTTCGTAAATTAGAGAAAATGTACATCTATCTGACTGAGGCGAATGAAAAAGCAAAGACGGTTGACCGGAAAGTGATTTAATTATGGGTCCGAGCAAAGCGTGGTAAAATTACGTGAGGATCCAAATGTCGAGCGTTCGACTCACAGAGGAGGTAATTCTTTTGACCCTTGCCATCGACGTTTCACGACAGTGAGTACAACGCACATATTTTATATCGTATTTTGTCAAGAAGGCAGACCAGATGGATGCAGGGAATGAAGCAGGTCCGTCGACACAAAATTTGGACAGCAACACTGCTTCCGCACCACCACCTCAACTTTCGACTCCAACGACGACTCTGTCGCCATTCCACAGCAATCCCGACATTCTAGACGAGATACTCGATTTCCTGACTTACAGCGATGATTTGGAGCCTTTCGACCCAGAGGACATTCCCGTCATTCGCCTCAGCAGGCAGAACCTGCTGCATGTTGCTATGACGTGCAAGGCTTTTCTCGAACCAGGTTTCGACAGGCTGTGGAGGAGTCTGGACTCCCTCTTTCCGCTCCTGAAGGTCTTACCCGCTTTTACGAGGAGTGACGAGACCTGGGTGAGTCTGGCTTTTCGTTGTGGCTTGGGGACGATATTTTACTTAAAAAAGTCCTTTTCTGTTCCAGGTCTTGCGAGGAATCATTTCTCAAGCGGAATGGGCACGGTTCGACTGGTACGCTCGCAGGGTTCGAAGGTTTACCTATTCGCGAGACCCGGACACTCTGGACATCGCCATGCACGTCTACTTCCGGCTTGCGCAGCTCCACCCGCCTCCACTGCTTCCCAACTTACGGCACCTGTACTGTCCTAGCACGAGCCAGCCCGACTTTCTCATCTCCGGCATCTGCCTCTTCCTCTCGCCCTCGCTGCAATGCCTCGACTTTGGCAATATCTCCAGCGTCGAGGATAAACTATGCGGAACTCTGCTGCACACACTGCATTGTGACGGAGCAGAAATGGAGAAGATCTTCTTGAAAGGCACGGGCTTAAGCCCAGACACAATCTCGATGGTGGTCAAATTCGAGCATCTCAAGGTTTTGGAGCTTGTCGGCATGGGCAAGGCTCTGACCTTGGACGTATTAGAGAAGATTGGAGCCTTACCTTGGCTGGTCGACCTTGTTTTGGATTTTACAGAAAACGACACCATCCTTCCGCTCTTGACGAAGGATCTCGGCTTGAAGGATCTGAAGGTCCTGTTCATCACAGCACCTGTTGCCTTTGTCAGGTCGTTCTTACCCAAGATCTCGACCACCAGTCTCGAACATTTCGCCTGTTCCTCGCCTTCTCACCCTCCTTCCGACAAAAAGGTTCTTTTAGAAGAGGTTGTCCAGCGTTGGGGCCAGACATTGAAGAAAGTGTACCTGATCTACCAAGAGACGCAAGTGGAGGCTGGCGGACCCCTCCTCATAGAAAACTTACCCGTCAGCTCGCTCGCTCCTCTGCTACCCCTACGGAACCTGGAGTCGCTGAGGCTTGACGGTTATGCGATGGACCTCTCAGACGACGACATCCAGAACTTTGCGACGGCTTGGCCAGCACTGACGGCCCTCGCCCTACCTTACACCCCGGCAGCTCACCCCCGGCCATCCATCAATTCTCTGCGGACCCTCGCGGAGCAGCTGCCCAAACTCAGACAGCTCCGCATCCCACTCAACACCTCCGACAGCGTACCCACCTTCGTGTCCCCTGGTGTGCCTCATGCACTCGGGCACGGGCATGAGCTGGAACAGCTCACGGTAGCGAGTGGCGGTGAAAGTTGGGAGCTGCGAGATCTGCTGCACTTTGCGCGGCATGTGGACTATCTTTTCCCGAGACTGAAAGGCGTGTTTGCGTATGAGGGTGGTGGAGGACATGGAAGGGACAGGGAGACGGATGCAACACGCTGGATGCAGGTCGATGAGTTGATCATGACGTACCAGGCTGTGAGACGAGAGACCCTAAGTCAGCTTAGCAGGACTTCAGGCTCGTGAACGACCTATCTTGTTTCGACTTTTCTTGGAGCCATGGGCTGAGTATGTTGTGTAGCCAATGTCGTTCATGCTTTTATGCTTCGTCGATTCGGAAGACGTCGAAGTGTGCTTACGTTGAGTTCCTTTTTTGACTTACATTATTGCTTTCTGCTTTTTGAGAATGCCTCGCCTTGTCTATACCTTAGTCTATATTTATGGCCGTCGCCCACCTATCCACTACCAGCTATTAGAGAAATCATGGATTGTCGATTACCCAGCAATGAAGGCATTGATTCTTGGTCAAGACGAGCCTCAAAGTCAAATTTTACGAACTAATACCCCTCATTTCATTGAGCAAGTGATCTAATGTACAGATGCTTTGGGTATAGGATTATGGTATCAAAGTCGTAACCTATGGAGTCGTTAAGAGATGCTTAGTTGATGGTGATCTTCTTGGGTGCCAGTTCTGGCGCCGTCTTGGGGAAGGTGACAGTAAGAACACCATTCTCCATAGCTGCTTTGATCTCCTCATCCTGCAAATGCGTCAGTTAGCTACGGCCTAATTATCCCAGTGCCGGAAGAAGTGCATACCTTGACACCCTGAGGAAGCTGGAGCGTCCTCGAGAACTTGCCAAAGCGACGCTCGCGAACAGCGTAGCCGTTCTCATCGTGCTCGCTCGACTGCTTCGTCTCCGCAGAGACGGTCAGTCGGCCATTCTGCACGTTGATGTTGATGTCCTCCTTGGGCACGCCAGGGAATTCGAAGGTGGCTGTTACGAGGTTCTTCTCGTTATCCTCGTGGAGGTCCATTCTAATGGAGCAGTCAGCAACTTGCGTCAAGCGTACTAGCCAAAGACACTCGCACAACTTACCTTGGCTTCCAGGACCTGACAGCGCCATCTTCGACCTGCCTCTGGCCTTTGTTGTTGCCAGTACGAGCGACCTGATTAGGACCGAAGGCCTCCTCGAAGAAGCGGTCGAGGTTGTAGAAAGGCTCGTAGTAGAAGACAGACATCGCGAGTTAGCGGTGACTGAGGTGAGTGCGGTAGATAGTCGTAGAGGATGTGGCTCGAGTGCTTTGTCGAATTTCTGATGAGGTAGGGGCTTGCGAAGGCTCGTATTTATACCTGAAGATGGTCGCCCGCAAAGCGTTCTCGAGATTTCTACGGCTCTTCGGACTGGACCCACAAGCGCGTTCTGGAATTTTCCGGAATGCAGCGCTTGCTGTTTATGGTAAGCCCCTTGCTATTTTGGGCGACGGCAACTGAGATTCATTTGTCAGCGACAGAAATGGCATAACGTCATGTTGATGGGAAGGCGAAAGACGGTTAGTTGAGAGCCAGGCAACGGAAGCACGCCTGGAAAAGTCTCGAGAAAACGAAAACGGGAAGCCGTGATAAGCGTATACATCGCCCAGAATCTCCATCAGGTCAATTATGCGTTGAACGCACGGAAGAACGCCGCCAGCACATCAACGTGTTCGGAAAAGAGATAGTCATGAATACGGGGTCCAGAATTGGTCAAGGATGTGACCTGGAATTCAGTCCGAATGGTCTCGTATAATTTCGTCAGTTACTTGCAATTGCAAGCCAGCTTGATGCATCGACTCATATTCACGTCACCGTTGAATGCAAGAATACACTTTTACTTACAGGAGTTCCCCATTGCAACTGTGTTTTTTTGCCTCTCCAACTAGACTGACTAGTAGTTGATCAGTAGTAGTAAGTGATGACTTATCACTCAGTCCAACTGTCAATGAATCTCACAGCAAAAAAAAAGGGGAAACAACAACGTCAATTAGGGTTCAACTCCCTACATCCTACCCTCTACTACATCTAACTCCATCACATACTAATATACAATGCAAATGGTATAAAGAACGGCGGGGTATAAAAGAACGTGTGGATGCAGGAAGCTGAATCTAATTGATGGCAATTTTCTTGGGTGCCAACTCGGGTGTTGACTTGGGGAACGTAACAGTCAGTACACCGTTCTCCATCGAGGCTTTAATCTCTTCATCCTGCGTAGCAACGGTTAGATCTACTTATACTCAAGTAGTGAGGAAGAAGAAAGGTGAACATACCTTGACACCCTGAGGAAGCTGGAGAGTTCTTGAGAACTTTCCAAAGCGTCGTTCCCGCACTGCGTAACCGTTCTCGTCTTTGTCGGTTGATTGCTTGACTTCAGCCGAGACGATCAGTTTCCCGTTCTGTACGTCGATGGACACATTGTCCTTCGTCGCGCCGGGGAACTCGAAGGTGGCAGTGACGAGATTCTTCTCGTTATCCTCATGGAGGTCCATTCTAAAAGGTTCCAGTCAATACCCTGGTCAAACATCATATGGTCTAGGAAGGACATACCTTGGGCGGAACGACCTCACAGCTCCGTCCGTTTGTCCGTTGTTGCCATTGCGCGTGGCAACTTGACGTGACGGTGAAGAGCCAGAGAAGGCCTCTTCAAAGAAACGGTCGAAGTCGTAGAAAGGCTCGTAGAAGAAAACGCTCGACATCGCGGGTTGAGAGAGAATTAAGGGTCGAAAGGTGAGATAGAGTAGATTAGTTGAAGCTCGATTGCGTTGTGTAAATTTCCTGGGGAACCTCTGCTCGAATGTGGGCGGTATTTATACCTTGGAGGGGCCAAAGTCAAGCGATGAATGAGGTCATCGTAGTCGCTTCGAAGACGTCAATGGATGCTGCCAAGAGGGTACAGAGAGCTGGAGGAAATCCTAGAAATTTCGGGAAAAGCTGTAGCACTGCGGCATCGTGATCAGTGCCGTCGCATCAACGGATGTTCCGGGCCGAGCCGTGCGAGGCCAACGTTCTTGAACTCCGATTGAGACGACGGGCTGTTCTTTCAAGTTTCTTCCACATTCTAAGCCTTTTCTTACCTGATCACCGGAAACGGTGCACACTGCACAGGCAGTCATCGCCAGCTATGAGTGTCCACCACGACCTCGAAGCTGCCTACTATCGACCCCTCCCAGTTATGCCACATTTTTGAAGACACAATATCTTTGCGTACCTTCGCGAACAGTTTATGACCGATGATAACCCTCATTTCAGGACATCTGCACGCTGCTCGACCCTTATATGCAGAAAAGATAGGGTTAGCAACCAGTTCCTTTGTGAAGTCGTATGCTTACCCAGTAATTTCCCTAGTAATCCCATTCTCGCGAAAACTCTACAGCCTTCGGGTTGGCAAATAGCCATCACAGGTCGTCGAAATTGTGATGTCGAAGTTCAGCCACAAACCGCGGATCTGAAGAGTCATACAATGGGTTTTGCGAGGGTTGACTCGCTGACTTTCCGAAGATATGCGACAAGCAAGAGATAAGTAAAGGAGAGGTTGGTGTTGCGTCTAGTGACGCTTAGCAGGACGGGTCAACCTCACACAGGTAAACTGTGCAAGTAGCTCTATGAATGAATAAAAGAGGGCGATGGATTTTGTTTGAATTTTGGTACTTAGGATGTATGAGGAGGTTTGGCTGTGGCTGGCTGTGGGAAGTCAACGTCAAGGTTCACTGGTTCAGTGTGCTAAAATCTATTTTTACCCATTGAGGAGTCACCGTCTCTCTCATTTTCTTTCCACTCTCTAAGTTCACTTTCACTGGCATCCTCGTCCCGCCGCGTCTATCGTGCAAGCTGAACTCGAGCATATAACTCCTAATTCCATAATTTGTATGTCCAATTGGTGTTGTCGCTGAAAAATAATACCGCTGAACGCGTTCCCTTTTTACAGGATGAGCATTTCTACTCCGCTTACTCTTAATATCAATATCACTCTTAATGTTCCAAATGCACAAGGAGATTCCAGCCAGCTAGTAACTACATCAACGAGCTTGGCGGGGCCCCGTCAGACTTTAGCAGCGCCATCGGAACTATTGCCTCAGCCAAGTTCGAGTCTCGTCCACGAAACCCACACCCGTCGACAGCAGCCTTCCGGACAGGGTGCCCCCAATCAATATGGCCTCGAAAATACCTCTAGCCAAGGTGATGAGCGTGATTTTGAGCAAGGTAAGCCAGTCCTCAGTCTCGTCTTGGTTGACCTTTTGATAATAAACATGATTCGAGGTGCATACCAATTGAGAAGAAATGTCGACACTTCAAGGTCATCTCCAGCAGCTGTTCCACCTCTGCGTCATACAGAATTAGATACTTTCGAAGAAATGCCAGCGACGCAACACGACAACAACGCGTCTTACGAGCAGCCGGAGCGTTCGCTGGCAGTTCCAGTCGCATCTTCATCGTCAGTCACGTTGGAGTCATTGACGCTACAGCCACCTTACCCTCAGGAGAATGTCTCTCGAGATGTGTGCTATGTGAGCTCCCTTTGAGCTACTTTGTTGCTTTGTTTAGACCTTATAGGAGCAGGAGCCTGTCGATCAGCCTTTTTACGCTGACGAGCCATCATATTTCCCAACAACTGGCGAGGTGAATTTTCCTGCCACTACAGTACCATCCCCATCCCAGTCACCTGCGCCGCCTTCCAATGTTCTAGAGATCCGTCGGCCTCGTCGACACAGTTGTCCTGAACAGGGGGTTCCAGTCCGTTATGAATGTGACGTTACCTTCTTGGATAAGAGCACAGGAGAGGCTAAACAAAGTCAGCCAATTGTTAACTTATCCATCTCATGATTTCCGATTTTGAACGTAGATGCTGACCTTACGGTCATAGATGCTGACCTTACGGTCAACCCAGACCCAGAAGACGTGCTTGAAGCAATACCTCCTCTACGAGCCCAGACACCAGTGAGCGACGGCGAAGAGGAGTGGTTCGAATTAGAAACGGTGCCATCAACAGGACATGAAAACGACGCATTGCAGTCTGCCAATTCGGTGCTACCAGCTCAAGAGCCTGCAGAGCAACTTACGCATGCAAGTATACCCCAGGATCTTTCCTACGTAAGTCTCAACCGTCGTACGTTGAATTGTGCCTGACGTGCAATGTTAGCAATACCCCAACGATCAAACTCAATTCATATACCAGCCATCAAATTCTTACCCAAACGTTTTTCCCCAATACCTCACCGAGCAATCATATACCCAGCATGCCATGGAACCTCAGAACGAATTGGAGGAGGGTCTTCAAAACATTTGCTACGTAAGTTCTCTTTTCTCCTTCGGGCACGTCAACTCTCTAATGTGCTCATGAAGCAGCAGCGGCCCTCTGAGGCACCTTACGGCGGGTACGGTCGTCCTCCAGGGCTTGTGACGCCGCCTCGTTTCCGACGACTCCGAGCTCTAGATGATGGAGGAGAGTTTGCTCTTTCTCACCAGGGTCAGGGTGTGGCAAGTCCGGTTCATGAGGCCCTTCCTTCAGACCATGACCCCATCCCAGGTCAAGACTTTGTCGACGAGCAACCTGTCTTGGAACAGGAATTTATTCCAACGCCCCTTGAAATCATTGTGGGCGATCTTGTGCCTACAACAAAACTGCCACTGACAATGGAGGATGTCGTCGACATTCCCGCGTTCGACGATAAGCAGCCGCTGAGTATCTTGCCATCCACACTAGCCTTGTCACCCCCTCTGGACCCGCCAGCCAGGTGCGATACCCAAGATAGGGAGGAGCGCAAAGCTGCAAAAAAAGAAGAGAAGAAGCGGAAGTCAGAGTTGAAGATAAGAAAGGCCATTGAGGCAGCTCTGGAACGCCCTCTGAGGGAACAACAAGAAGAGGCGGAGCGTCTTCGGAATTGGGAGCTGCACCTGCAGAAGGAGGAGATTCGTCAGTGGAATGAAGAATTACGCTTGAAGGAAGACGAAGAGCGGCTGCAAGCAAAGGAAGCAGAACTGCTCAAGAAGGAAGAGGAGGGGCACTACCCTCGCGACGTTGACATGCAGCAGCCTCCGAGTGTTGAAGAGCGTCAGACGGGAGATTTACAGGCCGACGAGGAGCGTCTGCGTCAGGAGGAAGCTCGCCTCCGTATGGTAGCAGATGACTTGTGCCGTATCAAGGCTGAGGAACGCGAAGCTCAACGCCAGCAGAAGAGTCATATGCGGGCGGAGGAAGAACGTCTGCGGAAGGAAGAGGAGCGTATGAAGAAGGAAAGAGAGCGTTTGACGTTTGAAGGAGATCGATTGCGGCACGAAGAGGAGCGCTTAAATACTGAGAAGGAAGCTTTGCGGAATGAGAGAGACCTGTTGAAGAAGACTCTGGAGGAGCGAGCACGCAAGGAAGAGGAAGAGAAGTCACGTAAGAAAGCTGAGAAACGGGAAGCGCAGCGTCTGAGGGATGAGGAAGAACGAAAGCGGAAAGAGGCCGAAAAAGTTGAGGCCGAACGCTTCGCAGAGAAAGTGAAGGAACATGCAGAGCATCTCGACAGGGAACGTAGAGAAACTGACCCACTATACAGGGTTGTGTCTTTACTTTCGGAGCCTCGTAGGCTTTGTGAAAGAGATGACGGAAAGCCTTGTAAAGGCTGTACTGCAATGAACTCACTTGAAAATCTACTGAAGCAGCTCCCTCAGCGGTACAATGGCCTTGTTGGCGTGGTCGCCAAATGTCACAACACTCACATTTCCCGAGTCACCAACACGATACTCGTTTCTATCTTCGAACGTTGTACATCCGAGTACAAAGATGTACAATCGAGGAATGCTGTCATTGTTCCTATTCGCTTGGCGGCTGTTTGCAAGGAGTGGAGACAGCTTACACTGTCATCTCCTCAGCTCTGGAATACGTTGGTCTTTGACCTGAGGCCATCTGAAGCTAAACACCTCGAGACCATCCAAGAATACTTATCGAGGTCTAGGGATCTTCCTCTTCGCATCCGTCTGCAAGGGCAGCCGGACATATCAGATGAGGACGCAAAACAGGTTTTCCCCATCCTCGACCTTCTGAACAGCGTGTCCGAGCGTTGGGGGGAGTTGGATCTTTGCCTTCCATCTTCACTGCTGTCCAGAGTTGAAGGGAACTCGACATCTTTGTCGGCATTGAAGGCTTTGCAAATTCAGTCGCCGAATACCAGTTCTGAGGAAGATTTCAAAGGACAGCTCACCTTCAACGCCGTCAAGCCCTGTCCAGAAACTGTCACAATACAGAATGTGCGCTTTGCTGCAGTCGGTGTCAAGTGGGACTGCCTCGTTAAGGCTCAAATATCTGGACTTGGTCTCGATGAATGCCTCGAACTCCTTAAACAGGCTCACAACCTTGCAAGCATCATGCTCTCTGACGTGGCAGCGCCTAGCGGCCACTTCTCTTTGCCTAACAAACCCATTATTCATGGGCACACGACATGCGTTGAATTCGATGGCTGTTGCGATAATGAGGCCTTGGACCTGTTCTTCGCGAACCTCACTTTGACGGCTTTGAAAGATCTAAAAATTGGTTCCAGCTTGGGACATCCTATACCTTGCAAAACCCTCATTCCGTTTTTGCGCCGTTCCGGCTGCGCCTTGACTACACTTTCCCTTTCTCCTTGCTCTGCTAGCGATGACGACGTCCTCCCAGTGCTTCGAGAAACACCTTCCTTGGTCGCACTGCAAATTAAGCCTTCCAGGCTCTCTCCGGTCCATAATCCGCGCGATCTTTTCAAATTGCTCGGAGAAACAGCATTGCCGTCTATTGGATCTGAGGATCCATTTCTTCCTAAATTGCAGAGATTAGAATTCTTCCCTTACGCAGATGCATTCGAGTGGGACTCTCTGCGACTGGTTTTTGGTCCAATTCGTGGCTTGAGGAATCCGAGCGGTATGACGGATCCCAGGCGGCGACAGCTCAACTCCATCCGTATCTGTTTCCGGCATGACCTTTATGCCCCCCCTATTCCGAAGGAAGATGCTATTTCTCTTCTGGGATTGCGCTTTGCTGGCGTCTCTTTCGAATTTCATGATATGAGTGGCTCCACAGACCTTCTAGGCCAGTTCCAAGCTGAAGCCAAATCATTAGGAGATGTGCTCAGCCTCGGCAGATCGATGGGGGAATACTCAGAGGACTTCTTGCTAGAAAATCTACCTGCCTTATCTTTATTCTATCCAGACATCACCCAGGACAGTAATAGCCGCACTTTCAGTTTCATTATCCCAAAGGAAGTCTTGACAACATTTGCATGATATATAGTATTTACATTGTCTGTTCTTGTCTAAGTATTAGGTCTTGTAACCACCTGTTTTTTCAGACATTATGAGGATGTACTAGCTTTACAGCTAATTGACGTGAAAGCCCCATGTCAGACTGCAGTGGCCCGTGCGGCATCGTCTAAGCACATGCTACGATGCAACTGGATCAAATCGCCAATATACGCCCATTGTGTCTCATTCGAGCTCGTATGCGTCTGTATTTTCTCCAACTTTGGAAAGAGGGCGTTCAAGTAACGCGCAATGAGTAGCGAGCGCTCGCGATCAGGATGGGGAGAGGGGTTGCCGATGGAAAGTATTTGCAAGCTGTTTGCGAGGAGATTGTCCTTAGCGGGCTCGTGGTTTGGATATGACGGAACGTTTGAAATGTGCTTCAGACTGCAACGAAGAGAAAGCAGACTCGGGCAAGCTCGGGCGATCAATCCGAGTCTGCTAAGAGAGATTTCAGAACTGGAATTGTCAATCGGGAGGCGAAGGACCTTGAGATTGGAAGAAGGTGGCTGCGAGGATAGGCATTCAACACTTTCCAAGATGGTAGCCAAAGACCACCCATTGATTTCAAATTGCTCGAGACTTTCGCTAATTAACAATGTTTCGAAAACCGCGCAGGGAAGCTCTACAACGGAGTCGTTACAGGAGAGGCTGATCACAACATTCTTGAGCGTGGCAGCCCATTTCGCGACAGCGGCCGCAAGATCCTTTAGAAAACGTTCGACCAGACCGGGCTGACTGGCGATAGTGAAAAAAGGTGCATCGTTGAAAGGCCTTGCCACCTTCTTCGATGTTTTTTTGGTTCTACGCATCTGTAGAGACGAAGGAGGGGGTCCCTTTGGTGTTTCCTTCGCACAGACAAGAGACACAGCAAAATCTTCTAACACGTTCGAAGACACCATAAGAAGGAGATCTCCCAAAGGCGCAGCTTCTCCAACTATATGCAACTTTTTCAAGTTCGTGAAAAATTCTATTGGTTTGTTGCCGTCGTGCAGACAAGCGCTGACTGACTCCGAAGCTCCAGTACAAGCCGCTTGTTCGGCATGACTGTCGAGGACCTCTGGCTCGAGCAAATGAGAATCGAAATGAGTGATGATTTCCAATGGGAAAGGAGAAGGCATGTGGCTGGTCTCCCTGGGAGGATATATAGCACATGGAGAGCGGGGGACGCATTCGGGAGAGTGACACCGGGGCGATTCAGGAGCTCTCTCAACGGCGCCTGACATCGAGATACTTGACTGTCCATCCATTGCCGCTTCTGAGTTCACAGGGTTGGGAGACTCAAAGGGCTCGTAACGGCAAGCCCCAACATCTAAAACGAGCGCCTGCAAACTAGGCAATGCACCAAATTCTTCCAAAATTGTGCGGTTCATCGAAGGAGGTCCGCCGGTGACTTCGAGCTCGCGAATATTGGAGAATGTCAGGCAGCTCTGCAATAAATTTTGCGTTATGCGACCTGGGCCAAGCGAAATGTGCGCAATGTCTGCACCATGTTGCCGGAGGTTGCTAAGAAAGACGGTCACTGGTATTTGCTGAGATTCCTCAATATTGACCACCTCTAGCGATTTGAGCGACGATGAGAGGAAAAAGTCGAGATATTGTAGGGAGAGGCCAGCTGTATCGAGCTGAAGGTGCTGGATGGCCGGGAACAAGGGACCGGACGCAAAAAGGGCGTGAAAGTAATGAAGGCGAAGGAGAGCTCCAGGATGAATGGGGCACTCTCCTGCCTTGCCGTTATCTGTGAGGATGAAGCGGCCAATTGTTCGAGTAAATGCGGACAGGTGCTGTATGTCTTCCTTTGCCAGAGTGCCACATTGAAACTGGATGTGACTCGGATGAATCTTGCAAATGATACCACAAGGAATGAACGTACATATTGGCCATCTTTCAACTGCAGACCGGGAACTCGTTCAAGCAGTGGCAAGAAAGAGTCAATTGTCTCCATAGGTAGCCCTTGTTGGTCTATGACGAGAGTCAGCGTGGTTTCGTAAATGCTCATTAGAAGAATCCCACCGATCCAATCCCTCAAAGAGTCCATGTCCGTGTCGGAGGGAGAAGCAACAGAGATGTGTGCACAGTCCTGGCGAGCATCAGATTTCTGAGGGTCCATTTCCGTGAATTCAAAGCCACCCGTAGCGGAATCAATTGCTTCAAAGTCGCTCGAGACGCTCATCCAGGTGAAGGAGGGGCAACAACAACTTCCCCAGTGTGATAGGCCTTTATAGTGGCATGAGGCACTTCTTGCTTCTTGCTTGCCTCATGGTATCGCAAGTTCCTGTCATCTAACTGTCATCTGACTGAATCTGAGAAAATGTTGGGCCTTGAGGTCATTGTAAGGCGGTATTGTGGATGAGAAGAAGGGCAGACTGCCCTTCAACATACGCGTCAACAATAGCTTTGACAACAACAGCAGGGTGCCCGAGGACAGTCGCAAGGTGGTCGAACTTGGTTCTGCGGATATGTGTCGCAGGAATCACAAGTCTTTCTGCAAACATGTCCTTCTGATTCCCAATCATATACATACACGATGCGATTTCATGTCAGGCTCTATTCCGGTGGTAGCAGGGATAATTCTATGCATTAAGTCCTAAACATGCATGGGGGCACATCAGGCCAGATGTGTGTAATAAGAGATGGTGGTAGTACGTTGTAGGTGAGGCCTAGGTGCAGTGCGGAAATATGTAGATTATCGTAGTCCATGAGACGGAGGGAAGGAGCAAGAAAGTCCACTGGATACCAATAGTATATGTTCAACGACAACTAGGAAGAGAGAAAAACGAAAGGCATGGACATGAGTTCGTGACGGTGTTGGGATCCAAGAAGTAAAGGTGGTAGGTATGAAGAAAGGAATGAACCAAGAGTGTAATAAGAATGTCAAGAATAGGGTCCACGAGAGCGATGTGTAATAGTCTTTAATTTTGATTAAGAAGAACCCGATCAATAGATGCGTTAATGGTGGCTTTCCGTGAAGTCAAGTCCATGCCGAAGTGCTCTTCTAGCTGCCGACGAATCTCGCGCTTCGTTATTGAGTTAAGATCAGCTGAGCGAAGGATGTCTTGCACAGCCAGGTCGAGCTCAGCATCTGATGGCCCAGCGCCTCCGAGGAGGTCAGCGTCCTCCGGACTGCGTGTTCTTGGAATAGGAATGTCCAGGTAGTTGGTGATTGGCCGCGAAGGAGTGGGTTGGAGAAGAGCTGCATCTGGCGAAACGTGGAACGGGGACTGTGGAGTATTGCGGCCGGACTGGTATCCAGGAGGAGGGTACATTCCATGTTGGGAAGGGACAGGCGAGAAGCTGCGGGGTTCATAGTAAGTTTCACGACCGTAGAGCGAGGCGGTCCGTGATTCGGGATATCCTTCATTCTTGGCCTTGCTTGGAGGTATCCAAGAACCGATACTGTGGTTCGACTCTTTGTCCCACAGCTCATTTTCCTATATATCAAGGCAATTAGCAACAGAGTGACGATGAAACAGCAGGCGGCTTACGTAGTCACTCCAAGACTTAAGGGGAATAGACCGAGGATCGAATTTGCCTTCATCCTGAGAGAAAGGAATAAGAAAAAACGCCTCATCGAAAGAAAAGAAACACATACATGAACAATCATCTTCTTTCCAGATTCTCCAAGGACAAGACGCGTCTGACCCCAAGAGAAATCATCCATCCTCCAGAACGAGTACAGAGGCAAGAAGAACGAAAATGCAGGGATAGCAAGAATATAGAACAACATCCAGCCAATCATGTCCCACTTACGCCTCATGATGAACACCAGGGCTTGTACACCATACACGGCGGCAATCATGATCAATGACAGCGTCGGGATGTTCTTGCCCTCGCCTGCCACCAAGTAGATGAGGTATACGATCTAGAAACTTGTGGTTAGTACCAACACCGTCAGAGGAAGAGTGATGACGGCTTACATAAGCAACAGTAACAGGTTGAATCAACGTCGACACCAAATCCATCATGACCACAAAACGCATCGAGAAACAACAGAATCCACAAAGTTGATCCAAGAAGATGAGCTCGCCAAGATTGTGTACCGTCGAGTTGATCCAGCGCCGACGTTGAGACAGCAGGACCTTCCAATCATCCGGAGCAACAGTGTAAGCATGCGCATCACGGATGAACTGCGTCTTGAACCGCGGGAAGTGCTTAAGCAGGAGCGTTGTCAGGTATCGATCTTCACCAAGATGGAGAAGATTCTTCATGTGCAGGGTATCGACGCGGTTCTCGGAGTAGTCGGTGATGAGCTGGTTGGATATCAAGAGGGGCTTGTGGGTATCGGGGGTGCGCAGACGGTATAGCGTGAAACAACCGGGCAAACAGGTGACGGATCCGAAGAGCGACTCGAATGCCTTGGCCATGTGGTGGGAAATGAAGTACTCGTAGACCTAGCATAGGAGAGTTAGACAGCTGTCAGAGGATAAGAGGATAAATACTGACCTGCATCATGGTAATCAAAGACTGTTTAGCATTAGCCAACTCCGTCTCTCCACAAGCACCCAAAAGCTTCTTGTCGTGAATCATACTGTTTGGGAAGCCATCGATGTTAGAAGCCAAGCTCAATACAAGAGTCGCGAGACTTACGCAGAGATTAAGCGGTTGACGGACAAAGGATCCACAGTGGTATCAGCATCAACCATGAACAAGTATTCATAGAAGGACGGGTTGACACCAATAACATTCTTGATCTGGTGGTACATCTCCAGCTCAAGCGGGTTCATGGGCGTGTTGAAGTGGACCTGAACCAAGACAGGAAAACATCAGCGATTTGAAACATCGTCGACCAAGGGCAACACTAACCTTGTTCAAGAAATGCATCAACAGCATCTGCGAGTCACGTTTACCACGATTACCTGGCCTTGACCTCTCCGTGGGCTTGCCAACCTTGACGATAACCAGATACGGCACGACGTGCCCACTGGTCTCGTACAGCCCGGAATAGACCTTGCCCATATTGTGCTGCTTCGCACCCTCACCCAGAGACATGAAGCTCAGCGGCTCCGGGTCAAGGTTGGGGTCTGCACCCAGAATATCCAACACGATCCTCGGCGTAGGCCTGTCATTTCCTGAACCGACAATCATACCGTCACAGATGATGACGAGCAGCTTGCGCTTATCATCGTACTTCATCTGCGCCAGCGAGTCAATAGTACGGCGGAGGGAGACATCGCCTTCGGTATAACAAGGAATCTGGCAGATCACAAACTTGTCGTGATCCTCCGGTGCACGCGCCGCGCCAAAGTTGATCGAAGCCAAGAACTTAAACCCGATAATCGACACCATGATGACTGAAAGGATGAGTAGGATATAGTTGGCGAACTGGCATTGAGGCGAGTCACGGTTGTCGACCTTGCCGACCATGAACAAGTTGCGCAGGCAGACCTTCTGGCGGGCGAGGACGTCCCTGTCAATCTTGAGCTGATCAAGACGCTTGGTGATGTCCTGTCCAGCGTAGATCTTGAAAAGGTCAAGGACATCGCCTGACATGAAGTTGGTGTCGATGCCACCAGGAGGTTGAGTGCCAGCCGGGGTACGAATGGAAGGAGGGCTCTTGATGTAGTCCGTGACGTCGAAAATTTCGCCATTATAGATGGCAATGGATTGTCCAGCGCTGGCATGATTCCGGATCTCCTTGGGTGTCATACCGACGAATCCAACACGGGCTTGATACCTCATCGTGACCATGCTTTCAAAATACCAATCTGGACGCGAGTCGTTGGTAAAAGCACGGAAGTCGTGGTACTGAGCATTGGGGTCCGAGGTATTCTTGGAGTTGAGAGTAACCCAGGGGCTGACTGAGCCAGTAACGCCATTGCAGAGAGCGCTGACCTATAAGGCATGTCAATTATAAGCATCCGCACAGAAAGCTGAGAGGATCGAAGAAAAACTGACCTGAACAGGGAAAATAGCATCTGCGACTTCACCACCATACTTCAAGATCGTCTTCATCGGCACAACACCAACAATCCTCTGATGGGTCTGCGCAACCGAGGTCAAATCGAAGACCTCGCCACGAATCGCAGTCAACACATTGTTCGGGCTCAGCTGCGACGAATGCGAGGCCAGTTCAGCAGAGTTGAAGATGTGCTCCGTAGGACAGATCAAGTTCCCCAGGACGGCGATGACGAAGACAGCACAAGCGCAAATGAACCAGATGATGAGGTTCAGCGCTAGCTTCTCTCGCCAGGCTTGTCGCACGTCCATACGCTTCATGCGACCGACATACGTCAGCAGGGGCGTAGGAACCCACCACGTCAGTATCCAGCACAGAGCGACCCATCTTCGGCGGGCTGAGCTCTCCTTGAGCATCTCAGTCGTCTCGCCCTCCTGGATCTCGCCCGCCAGAGCCTCCTTCTCCATCAGACCTCGCTTATCCGTGTTCTGGAACATATTACGAGAGGGAGCATACGATTCGGAGCCAAAGTGCGACATCGAGTCGTCTCTCTGGCTCGTGAACTTGCTGCGAGCATCAAAGTCTTCGCTCCGCAGAGACTTGTTCTCCTCGTAATCGTCATCATACAGATCAGCACGTTGGAATGGAGAGGCGTTGGCAACGAGGGGTAGTTGTTGTTGAGAGCCACCGTAGGCGTCGTAGTTGCCGCCCAGGGGAGAGGCAGGCTCCAGGTCATCGTTGGGCGACCGGTAAGGGGCATAAGGATCATGGAGGCCGCGAGGGTCAAGACCTGCTTCAGCTTCAGCATCGCGCAGGCGATTGCGCTTCTGCTCCTCAACATCACGTGATCGAAGTTGGTCCTCAAATTTGTGGAAGGCGACTTGAGAGAGGAACACCTAGAAAAACAGAAAAAGTTGGGATGAGTGAAAAGAAAATTTCAATGAGAAGGATATCACCAACCCTATGTGTACCGAGCACCAGATCCCTATCGGCCAGCCCAAACGCTGTCCTCGCTTGCTGCACCACCTCCCTCTCATCACCCTCAATTACACCAGCAGCCTGTAATCCTTCCCTATACCTCTCTACAAATTCCCGAGGGGTCATGCCAACCTCAAAGACATTAACACACCGCCTCGCCACCTCTGTCAGACCCACGGCCTTGACTTGGCCTTTCACGCTCCGCCCCTCGAGTTGATTGGGGAGCTGGGAGTCATTCGGGTTGACACAGAAGACGTACCACGGCTGGGTATCGTCCAGCGTCTCAAATAACGTGTCCAAGGCAGCCTTGAACTCGCCGGCAACGCAGGGGCTGGAAGAGGTCAGATGAGTGTTGGCGCCTCCAGGAGCAGCAAGGAGGTCGTCGTCATCCTTCTCATCGCCGTCAACGCCCTCCTTAACGGTGGGCATGCGTTTGAGGCCGTTCTTCCTCCGAGTAGAAGGAGCCCGCATGGGCTTGACAGCCTGCTGAGCAGCGACGATGGTATCCTCATTCCTAGGATGCGCCTGTGTCGCAATCGCCTTGGCCGAGAACAAACCCTTCACGAAGGGATTAATGGAACCAGAACCCTCGAGACCATCAGCAGCGCCGCGGAGGAGGGAGACGAAATCAGGGTTGATCGCATCCAGATTCCTGTCAAGGAAGCCCTCCGAGGAGTACGTCACAGGACCATTGTAGTGGTTCACAGTGAAAGAGGGGAAGCCGGACCTGTCGAGCGTACCGGCCTTGAAGGACGAATGGTTGCCCCACCGCTTGGTGAAAGCTTCGACCATAGTGTGGTCCGTCTTCTTCGGCTGCCTTCTAGCTTGGTCGTCCATGATGTGAATAAGGCCCCCAGGGACGTTCTGTAGGAGGCGGATGCACTCCGAGTTGTCAAAGTATGGCATCTGAGGCACGAAGCGCGAGATGCCTTCCATGTTGTACTCGTTGACGTGCTTCTCGAATAGGGTCTTCTGGATCCAGTTCTGCAGACGTTCGTTAGCAAAGTTGATGCAGAATTGGTCGAGAGAGTTGGGTCGGCTAGACATATTCTGAGGTCCAGGCAGGTCGAAGAGACCGATGAAGGTGCTAAAGTCTTCCTTGCACAATCGCTGGTTGATGTGCTCATTGAGCCAGGCAAAGAGAAGAGAGTAGAGGGTCTTGGCGAGATCGTCCCGATTGTCAGAGGCGCCATCAGGATCGAGAAAAACGGTGCAAAGCTCCTTCTTGACAAGCTTCGTCTTATATGACAGCGCCGCCTCTAAGGCGGAAGCCGAAGTCCCCAAGAAATCGGCCACGATCTCGAGGATATCTGTGTTGCGCACGACCGCTGCATCCTCGTTTCTGTGACGGTCAATCGTAAACTCGAGGTTGCCCAAGTGCAGAATCGCAGCGACCAGCTGGCACGTCTGCGCTACATGACGCTTCGAGAACCCAATCGTCTTCAGAGCTATTTTCAGCTGATCGAAGCGCAGCCCATCATCATCACGTCCCCCGTTCTGCCTTGCAGCCGCATTGGTCCCACGCTGTCCCAGGTAGCGGTACGTCGTCTTGTCCACCAAATGCAGGTGCTGACGCTCCTCCGGGGATGCACCCGCCACGAGATAGTAGAAAATGTGGAAGTTGCGCTCGCCAGAAGGCACAGCGGCCACACGGTTCCGCTCCAGGTAGTAGTCCAGCGTCTTGACTCCCATAAGCCGGCCTTTCTCGGAGAACTGCAGTTCGGTGTATTTTCCGAACCGGGAGGCGTTAGGGTTGAATAGTGTGCGCGCATTCCCAAACGATTCGAGCACGAACTCCGAGGCGGGCACTTGGTTGGCAAGTTTGGATCCCTTCTTGCCAGGGTTGCTCACGCTGAGCTCGAGGATGGATTTGATGGCCAACCGTCGGTTCTCAGACTTGCCACTGCCCGTTTCTCCACTAGCGAGGGGCGTGATGAGTAAAGCTGTCAAAATGTAGAGAAAAAAAGACGACAGTTCAAACTCACCTGAAAACGATGGCCTGGTCCTGGGTCGTCCTCCGCATGTGATAGTATGCATTATTGGCCAGCTGGAAAATGTGAGGTGGCAGCCGCTCCTTGTGCTCGGACGAATCGCGATACTCCGCCGCATACTTGTGCAAAATGGAATCCGCATTTGAAGAGACGTATTTGTGGGGGTTCAGGGCGACTATTGCAGATGTTCCGACGTTGGTGTAGATGATATCGGTCATAAATCGTTCACGAATGCATGCAACGACAATGTCGTCTGAAATGGGTGACAGCTGGGAGAGGTCGGTGGCGGCCTCCAGGCGTTGGTGGGCACTCATCGCTGCCGATGACTGCCTGTTCATCGTTTGTGGTGGTCTGAGCGGGCAATTAAGCCGCCCTTTTGGAGGAAAAAGGAAAGAATGTAAAGGAAAGAGATCCCCGTTGTCGTGGTCGGGGTGTAACAAAACGGTTGCTAATTTTCCCACGTGCTTACGCAGAAATTGACGGGCACGTTCCGTCTGAACAGCCTTTTCTTTTTCTCAGACGACCACAAACAAGCTAACTGTACGCCTGCTATGATGTTGTTCTATGCTTTGAACCTGTGGTTTCTGGTGTTTGAGAGGATTTTTTGGCTCTAGTCATTGGTGTTTCGCTTGTCTGCCGCCTCCTCCGATGGCTCGGCGCGAACTTTCTGGAACAGCCTAACGGGGCATACTTCTCCGTTGTTTGCAGTTCAGCACTGCGCAGGACTTGACGAGGCTCCAGGCCGTTCATGTTCTCAGGAATCGATCTGGTGACCCCGGGTGGATGAGCGCGGAATATTAATACCTCTGCTGAATATCAATGTCAGAATCCTCAGGCCTCTTTCCACATTTCAATAATTATGGCTTTGCTCAGTCTTCGACACTCCTGAGTAGTGCAGCACCTTGACAAGATGTTGCGGCAATCGTATTCCTTACTTTGGCTTGCATGGCCAAGCTGAGCACCAAAATCACTCGAACTTCAGACATATCTGGACGAACCTTGAGCTTGAGGCTTGTCATCGCCAAGTACTTCCATTGCGTGGCGAGCATTTATCTCTGGCTCGTCCTACGAGATGCGGCGGAATTTATATTCTATCCACTACAGCCTGATTGCTGTCAAGTTGACGCCTGTCTACATTCGTGTATCGTTTTGCACACAATGCTCAATTTGCACTGCACAGCCCAACACACATCGATGTCATGCATGTGGCTGCTGGGGAACGGGTACGTCCGGCAGACGAACCGTTTTGTATAAAGGAATCGTGAGGAAAGTTCCACTGTTCAGGGTTCTTTCCTGTTATTACTACCCCCTCATCTCCCGCTGCCGACAAGGGCGTGGTTGCAGTTCCAGGACTGCACCAATGGGACCGGATCCTGGGGTAATACCAACGTCGTGGGGCACCAGTTACAGAATACAACAAGCTGCTGGTTTGCCGGGCGCTTTCAACGATTCATTCGGTCACTAGCCAGATAACGGAATGTCAAGTAAGTTTCTGACACCAGCCCTCTTTATTGGCTGATAATCATACTGAAGGAAATTTAGCAGTATCAGAAGATCGATGGATCCTTCATCTCAGGATTGCAGCAAACCATTGATTGGTTCGAGGCTGAAGTCGAGAAGGTCCCTATATCCCTCCAGACCAATTTTGTTGACGTCATACGAGAGTATGAGGCGTAAGCAAGCATACTCCATCTCTTCTGCCAGCCTGCATCCAACTCTGGTTTTCTAGTTTGATATTCGACATATTGAGAACTATTCAACCTGGACCCTGGTCGCGCGGGTCCCAAGATGGCTTCGAATATCGGCTCGCGGAAATTGTCAAATGCTTTGAGGTAGGTGCATTGGGAACCTCATGTCAATCAATCCATTCTCAAGGGGAATTTTCTCTGATAGAGAGCTCTTCCGGTATTAAACACTGATTGTCCAAATGGTGAATGATTCTTTGTCCCGGTGCCTAACTTCACTAAGTTCTATGCCGCAGGGCTCTTTCATAATGCTCGCAATTTCGTCGTTTCTGGAGGGACCTTCAATAACATCATAGGCGTACAGCCTTCTGAGTTATGCCACTTCAAATCAGAATACCAGGTCTGTTGCACGCTCCTTGATTACTTAAATTTCGATTCTGAATAATCTACGCAGGATCGAGCCGTCATGCAAGTACAGGTCAGGCTTCGGACCCCTTGTCTGTTTATTTCGTCTATTGAAGGTATTGCCTCTCTACAGGAAGGAAATATTCGGTTGCTTGTAGGTCTCTAACATCGCCTTATCCTATCTTCATATATGTCACCGTTTTGGCCTTTTTCAAGGAAAGATACTTCGCCTTAGACAAGGCAAGACAGCAACGACATTTCTATCTGCAGGTCGTCATCTTCGTTTTATTTGCCTGAGCAGGTCATAAGCAGATCGTGGTCAGTACGCGAAGGGACAGAGTTGGGCGAGCTCGGTCAGTCAGCCTCCCATGATGGATCTTTGTTCAATTCGACTGCTTCGTTGCTCTCCACGGGTGCCGATATGTTCCTGCGTAGCTTTAAACGTTGACGATTGGCCTTTCTTGTGATTCTTCATGCGTCTATGGTTTTTTCATATATGGTTTTCTTTCTTCCGATTTGTTCTTGTCCGAATTTGTGTCTTTCTTGCACCCAAAATTATTTAGTTAGATGTTTGCTCCCCGCCGCAACATGATGGTGGATGGGAGGGTCTGCTTTACATGCAAAGCGCTGGAGTGACAACTTCTAAGGCCAATACACGCAACGGCCGTTTTATCAAAACTTGAGACTTGTAGCACGTTCGTATTACAGCATGATTTGTACATTTCATCTTCCTTTTTATTTCCTCCTCCAAATGCCCCCCAAAAATGTATCCAAGTAGAGGAGGCCGCCTCCTCTATCTGCCAGCCAGTCGTTGTTAGAGTGGGATCTCCCTGGTAATATACTCATTTCCTCACATGTACTCGAATTCGGTAGTGATGATCCGTATTCAAATGCCGGATTGATACGACTAGAGTGCAGGACGATATCAAATTAGCACTCCAAAGTTGTGTTTTGATTCCCACCCTGGTGAGCACGAGACCCATACGGGCGCCTAATTCTTGTATAAGAAATCGACAGTTTCTCGCCTGCGGATCAAAAACTTCTCTCTTGTACCCTCGAGGCATGGGGCATATCGACTCTTTCTATCCTCTGCTTGTATCAATCCCTGGGCTGGAACTGCGAGATGGCGTGTACGTAAGTCAACTAGCTTATCACTTGCGAGGGAACCGGGCACCGTGGCTGATAGGGACATTTTGCAGTACCGCAACCTGTACAGGGCTGTAACGCGCGAGGATGTACAGAGGGTTGGGGCCGTTGCGCGAAATATTGGCCATTTCACTCTCACTGATGACATAGGCTCCGCTTGCGGGCACCCCATTCACCCAGGGGAGATAGTCCATCTACAACAAGCACATTCGCGCTTCTCAGCGGGTCCGCTCCTGCCTTCTCTCCGTACTCTCGAAATTGTTAACGCCCGGGCGTCTTTGGACCATTTGAGCATCTTACTTACACCATCGCTAACATCACTAAAGGTGGTCAATGTTGACCAGACTCATCAAATAGCTATTTGGTCCTTCCTTGGCAAACTCCTTCAAGAAGGAGCATCACTGTCGGAAATTACTTTAGGACCAGGAGCGATTACAAGTGACCTCTTACGGGCCTCATTACGATTTACCAATCTTACGCGACTGGAGGTCGTGGGCGCCTTTTCATTCGACTTTGAGGACTTGAAACAGGTTGGATGTTGTCCCCAACTGCGGGACTTCACACTTGACGCACGCAATTCCGTATACACCACCGGGCGATATCAAGCTCAGGGGGGCTGGAAATGGCCTGATTTAGACGATTCCGAACCTGGAAATATCCCTCGAATGCCTGATTTCGAAAGGTCCGGTTTTAAGCATTTGACGGCTCTGCAGGTCTTTGGGACTTTGGAATTGATGAAGGACCTATGTCAGTCCGTAATCTCCAAAAAACTTCAAGAATTGAAATTAACCCTCGTCTGGCGCCACCCTTCCACTGGCGTCACTGAAAACAAGGACAAGTTGACCGCAATCCAGACAACAGAAGCTTTTGTTCGAGAAGTCCTCCAAGGCGCCCTCGCGAAATGGTATTTTACTTTGACCAAGTTGGTCATTTGCAGAGAGGGTGGACGATCTTCTGAACACGTCATCCCTTGCAGAACATTCGCTAAATTCGAGGATAGCCGCAGTCTGGAAGAGCTGGACATCGATGGTTTTTGCTTGACAGGACAGTGGAACGATGTTCGTATTGCACTGCCATGGAAGATGAAAGTCCTTCACTTGCCTATCGAGATGGGAAGCTGTCAAATCACACTGAAGGAACTCAGGTCAATCGCACTCAAATTTTCTCGCCTCACCTCCTTTCGGTGTCTTATCAGCGACATATCAGATGTGCCGATATATCCCAAGCGCAAGGCCGCCCCCGCCTTGGATGCGCTGTCTCACTGCCTCCAAACTCTTTCTGTTGGCAATTTGACACCTTCCGCGGATCCTGGACGTCTTCTCTTCGTCGCTCGGTATCTCAACCTTTTATTCCCAAACCTTGAAGATATTGCAACACACAAAAATTATAATGAAAAGCAGTGGAAATCGATCGCGGATTTAATCGACTTATGCCATGATGTCCGTCTCGACGAAATGAGTCGTGCGTCTCGCTTAGATGGTAGAAACTAGTAACTGGCACCAGGGATAAATAGTTCTGTATCCATGACCTGTATATCTACAAGGCTACAACTCAGTCTGATGAAAGAAGGTATGACATGGTCACGAGAAGCGGAGAATAAGTAGATATAATCAGTGGCAGTCATTGAAAGACTGCACCAGAATGGTTTGCAAGCCAGCCTACGTCCGGGCCAGAAACCGAGTTGCCCTTTACTTACTGAACGATTCTTCAGGCTGCTGCTGTCGCTGCCCAAAGTGCAGGTGAAGGTCAAGAATATGTCGCAGGTGGAAAAGAAGGGAATATAGATTACTGCACAGATATCCAATAATATACCAGCACAAGGGGAGCCCCTCTCTGGCTGCCCACTGTATAGCCTCGAACCGCAAGCACTACCCCCTGACAACACCAACAGTGACCTCTGGTATGCACTCCCTCCACCTCTCACCCCCATCCCTATCCTTAGCATCCCTCCCCACCCCATACCCTGCAATCGCATTAACGGACCGCTCCCAAGCCCACTTGGTAAGCTTCAACACATCCTCATCGCCTAGATCTTCTCGGACGTGCAGCTCGAGGGTTACCACCAGCGAGGGCGTCTTGTTGTCCTGAGAGGTCTTTGATTGTTGCGAGGCGTAAGCAGGTGAAGGCGTTAGCTGCCAGATATGCGGAGCCGGGAGGTGCAGGACTTGCGGGTGCCTCTCGACCTACAAAAAACGGTCAGCACATGTATATTACCGAACGAGAACATAGAGTTAGGTCATATATCAGCTTACCTCCCGCATAGCCCTCAAAAACGCCTCCATCCTCCCGCCTGCCAAGCCCCTCCTCGGGCTCGTCTGCAGCAATACAGCACCGAGCACCACACAAGCCCTATAAGCTACTTGGAACGTCACCAACGCTATAATGCCCGCCAATACTAAATCAGCGGCTCTGTGTTGGGCTCTAAACATAAATGTCTTGATTAGTCACACAATTCTACAACGGTGAATGGAGCCAGGAGCCAAGAAGGGACGTACGGTGCGAGGAAGAGAGCGACACCAACAATCCCGAGACAAAACCCCAGAGGACTGGCGACGAACGGATTTGAGAGCACTCGTCCCAGTCTTGTTGAAGGAGGGGCATCTTGGATGTGCTGCTGCCTGGAAGGCGACCATACCGAGCGGAGAAGTGTGGAAAGGGCGGGTATTCTGTTGCCCGTCACTGAAGTTCGAGCAGGGCAATGTGAGTTACGGTACAAGCGAGGGCGTTTAGCAGAGGGACGTACCATTGACGAGCTTGGTGTTGTTCTCAAACAACCACGCAGTCGCGAAGAGCGACATGAAAGTGAGCACTACCATCAGCACGGGAAAGTCAATTCTATGTGAACCAAAGAATAATGTAAGTCAGCCTGTACTGCTTCGACCCACGATAGCAAGGAAATTGTCAGAACAAGGATACAGTACTTACCCAAGACCCTCATCCTCATCTCCGTGGTGATGATGGTGCCCTTCACCACCTGCACTGAGGAGGAGGTGCTCCACGGTTTCTTTACATACGTACACAGAGGAGAAGAGGAGGTAAACGACTTGTGCAAAGAGGAGAACGGTCTCCAGTCTCCCATTTCTGTGATCATTGAAAAGCGACCAAGTCAGTGATCTTCGTGGAAAGGGAAGAGAGAGTCATCGACCCACCCGTACGGCCTCCTAATCTTTTCTCTCGTTCCGCCCCCACCCGAAGCCAACCACCCAGGCACGACACCCACCAACGCCACCCCAAACGAATCAAATACAACCCAATATCCCAGGCCCGTGCACGCCAACGAGCCCACCTGCTGTCCTGTCACCCAAAGCCACGCGCCCAACACAAACTGACCCACTGCAGCCATAAAAGCGGCGGGAGAGATATGGGGGTTGGGAAGCGGGGAATACGAGGACGGAGATGGAGAGGAGGTAGCGTGGCCGTTGAGGTGTGTAGGCGATGACGATGAGGTTGAGGCGAGGTTGAATGACGTCTGGGACGGCGCAGCCGAGTCAGGGACCCAAGGCGATACGGGGGTCGGCGTAGGCTGGGTATGCAGCTCTTCCTCCTTGCCACCACCACCATTCGGAGCCCCATTCGCCCCCGGCTCGAGAAACGAGAAAAAGTTGTGCGATAACGAGTGCTTGTGATGGTGTCCCCTCTTCTTGCTGGTACTCGTACTCGACGTGCCCGGCAGTGAATTGGAGCTCCCCAGCCTCGGAGCTGATATCAATCCCTCCCCACTTCCAGGCGGTGGCTTCGCACCGAACGTGAACCCCTGCCCGAGGGGCGTAATCGGCGTCGGACTACTAGCGTACCTCCGCGACCCAGCACTGCCTGGGAGGCTGACGTTGGGTCCTGCAGATGGGATGAAGCTCGACGGGGCTTCTTCATCCTGACGTGCTGGGATGATGAGCTCCTGTCCCTCAGAGTCGGGATCGCCATCCTCTGAGATAGTCCGGTGGGAGAGAGACTCGGGGCGGGGGAAGAACACCGAGAGATTCCGCGAGTGGATGCGTGAGTGGCCGTGTCGCCTGCTGGGTTTGGCTGCTGCTGATGCCACTCCAGTTGGCGGTGGAGATTGTGGTTGGCCGCCTTCTAAGGCGCTTTGAAGTGTTTCTGGGGCGGATTGGGACGGTGAAAGATGTGATGAGGTAGGTGGAGAGGTGGACATGCCCATTGACATGGAAGAAGGTGGAAAAGATGAAGATAAGGGGGAAGGTGAGGCAGGGCTGAACGGGGTAGATATTGACCTCGTCCTTGAGTGCGCATGCGGGTGGCCGTTCAGCTGAGATGGAGGACCCATAGTCCCCGAGAATGTAGACCTATATGGCGACGTAATCGAGTGACCTCTTCCATGTCCATTCACCTGCCCAGGTGGTGGGGGCAGAGCTCTAGAGCTCGTCCGGTATGGTCCAGCAGAAGGCGGCAGCGCATTCGGCGAGGATGGTGTCCTATTGTGCCCATGATGCGACTGCAGAGGCGTAGAATGGGTCCGGTTCCTTGAAGGTGGAGGTGGTTGGGAGATCGTGACAGACGGCAGGTCGTTTGGGTCTGGTACGGTCACTTCTACATTCGGAGTACCTGTAGGACTCGCCGGCACGGGGATAGTAGCATTGTGGATCTCCTCCGAGTCCTTGCTAGACTTTCTTCTGTGGATTTGTTGTGTCTGAATAGACATTGTGAATGAATTCTGCACGGAAACCGTGAGGCACACTGTTTGCATGAAGAACTTGGAGCAGCTTACGAAAAGCGAATGACAAAGTAGAACAACAGCAGTGTTGAGATTCCAAATCCAAACTCAAAGATTTACTAGACCGAGATGATAAGCCCCTTCCCTGCCATAGATTTGCTCCATACCTTTGGTGATGAGCTGGCTCAGAGAGCCATGCAACTTGTCCCCCGAAACTCAGTGAGGCAAACAGGCCTAAAAAGAGAATATATAAAGAGTGAATATCTGCCAAGTCAACAAGGACGTGCTGAACAGTGACAGCAAGACGATAGAGTGTTGAAGAAATTCATTAGGAAATCGGCTAGAATCTTGTTTGGGAATTCGGACTTTGTAAATAATTTGATGCAAACATCGTGCACCACTGCACCTCTAACAAGGTCAAGCAATGGTATGAAAAGCATTCGTGAACCTTTGTAAACCTAAGATAGTAAACCTAAGATAAGGCAATTGAGTGAATGCAAGGCAGTCATCGAAGTGGGTTCCGGGCAATATTCAGACAAGCCATTATGTGACTGATTTTGGCCGCTGCCAGTGTGGGACTGTATTGTCTTCCTTCCTGCACTCATCATTAACGTGAATGAGCAGAGTCCACTTCCCAGGTTATTGAGTTCTGGAAGCAGTGGTCTGGCGTGCATCAGATGAGGACGTCGTCCTTTGCACGTAGCCCAGTGTCTCTACCTCTGCCCCCTACTAGTACGACACCATTCCTCGGGCTTGGACGAACTGTCCAGCTATGGGATGACGAAGCTTTATGTAAGTGGCCGATCGGGTAGTTGACTTTCACCAAGATGGCGCTTTTCAATCTGATCGGCGCCTACATCCCAGAATCCCAGTCTACCCTCCAAGTACAGAGAGACTGTTACAGTGTCCTGCACGAAGAGAGAGGCTAGGCTTAACGACTATTTTTATACAAGAGTTCCTTGGCAGAAGCTAACGGTCTACCTCACCATGAGTTATTCTGATTCAAAGCCGGATGATGTTCTCTTATATATTACGAGAGGTATCTGTACTCGAGTATTATTGCCCTTGCGCTCGCCACAGCTTCGGAAGGTCAGAATATCCCAGTACTTTATAGGTTCGTTCGATCTTATCCTGCTCATTCAGGTACCTTGATGTCTCCTTCTCTCGATGCGACTCTCGGGATATGGCTGGTTTCCTACTTCGTTGGAAGCATGTGCGGCAGTTTATTATCCTTCACTTCCCCGTCATTGACACCAAGGCTGACTGTGGCCCTTGGCAGGCTATATGGTTGCTCCCTCTTGCAAATATGGTTATATTCTCACTGGTATCCTCTAGACCACTGGATCCTGAAGGCTATGGTAAGTAGGCAAGGTTTCTTCGAAGGCTGTAGGAACATAACATTGGATTTCAATCCGACAGGTCATAGTTCTTGGGTAAGCTGCTCTTTACCGCGAAAATTACAGCGCTATTCAACCCCGATTACTCTACAGTATTTCGGAGACTTTGCAGACTATTTTCTTCTTTGCCTCGAAATACTCCATGTTTGGCTTGCACTTTGGGGACTTCAACGACCTCTTTGTCGTGAACTGGTAAGTGTACCAATCGGCCCCTTTCGCATTTCTATAGTTAACATTTTTGTAGGATGGACACGGTAGGCACGAGAGTTCTACCATTAGGTCTCATCTGATGCTCTCCAGGTCCAGCTAATCTGTCTAGTAAGCCCTTCCAATGAATGGGGACGCCGGCGCTTACCACGTATTTTCGCTAGTTCACTTCAGCAATGATAGTGCAACTGTAAGTGATGTCAGGATTCCGTCGATTTTGTCCGTATCGGGGTGACTCTGACCGACTGTCAGCTTCTTTGCGAACTGCATCTATGCCCGTAAGTAATTCACTTATCATTTCAGGAATTCTCTCCAACTTTTCATTTTTAGTGAACGGAAAGAAGAAAATTGTTCCTGTCTTGATAGTACGATTGGTTCGAACTTCGAGCTCGTGAACTCCAACTAACATTCCATTCAGGTATTCCTATCCATGGTTGCCATAGGTCGGTGCAATCATCAATTCTGGTCAGCATTTCTCGAAGTTCTCACCGCGTGAATGCATAGGATCCGGAATTGGTGAGGTCACCACTACGCTGAGAGCCATCGTTTCAAAGGGAATTTACTGGAATTGCAGCTCAGGTCGTCATTTTGTATAAAAATTGAAGTTTAACTCTGATCCCAGGACTTACTCACCTCTTGAATCTCTAGGACTGTGCTTAATAACTTTGGAGACCTGGAAAAGACAGCAGTTAGGTTTCCGTCGCAATTCGAATCGAATAGCGTCACTCACTACTTCTCTGCAGCCAACGCTTCAAGGCGCTGCTTCGTTATCCTGCGACATCGTCATCACGTCGAGCCTACTGTATACTCTGAATAATCGAAAGGCTAAAGCCACGAAATATGGTTCCAGCAGTCTGTTGGAAGCTTTGATGGTGATTGCAATCAACCGTGGTGTGGCGACTGCAATTTTTTCTACAATGAACATCGTCCTGGTAAACGTTCTTTTTGTTTAATTCAAGCAGTGATATAAGCCGAAATATCTTCTTCGTCCAGCTTCTGAGCATGCCACACACATTTTATTTTTTCCTTGGCCTCATTCCATCGAGTAAGCGTCAGTAAGCTTCTTCCGAATCATGTGAACAACATACTAAACTCTTGCTTGCCAGTATACATGAATACCGCTTTGGGAGTGTGAGCACTACGCCCATCTCTTGTGCTGAGGCCGGCGATGACGGCATTTTCAGATTGAACTCTCGGCACTACCTCAGAAGTAAGAGTGACCTCCAAAACCAGAGAGTTCTGTCACTGCAATTTCAAGACCCTGTCATCTCGGAAGTAGGAGATGGAAAGATGAACCGATCGACGATAAATGACAATCCAATTCGGATCCATGTGCTCGTCGAGACCTACTCTGAGGCACACACTGAGGAGGTATGAGGCCTTCCTTCAGCCCTGGTTCTCATTGACTGACCATCATGCATACCTGACCAAAGTCAGTGTAACAGTATGAATAAAGTGTAACGGCTGGTGGAGATATAAGTCCCTGTGCGAGGAGAACTCAACGCATTTGCAATGGCTCATGGCGGTCTAATTTAGGTTCGCTACTAAGTATTTATTTTTAGAACACCTGGTGTTAGGAGTCAGGATGCGTCGCGTCTCGTCTCGTGATATGGCCCTGGGCCGCGTCTCAGCGTCTGGCATGTCATGCATGTCATGAACTTCGACCACGATAAGCCAGGCGGCATAACTGTACCCACTGCTTGCAGCATGATAGTTGATTGATTCCACTTTAGCACGCTTCTAGAAGGGGTGCCTTACTTGTACTTTACACCAGGTGACCTTTGATTCGAATTTATTTCAATACGTTTTTTCCGGTTGTCGACCTGTAAGTCGGGCTAAGCAGGCGGGATTCTAGGAGTAGAGTATACGCAGCAAGACACTAACATACGTTTATAATTTCACTAGCCACAAGGCAGAAAAAAGCAACACACCAAGCCATATCCTCTGCATATCATGTACCCTTCTTCATCTCCTCTACAAGTCCTGTTGAACCCAGCTGACTCCCAGCGAACCAGTCAAACCTCCTCATCAGTAAGTAGTAGTGTTCTCGGGAGACGAGACCCAGAGCAAGCCCGCCTCACCTACGATCCCAAATATCGAGCTCTCGATGATCTCGAGCAGCCATGAGAAGGTGTTGGGTTCAAGGGAGATATGATTCGCGAGGTCGCGTGAGGGGTTGGACACGGGGGTGTAGAAGTCGTACATGATGCGGCCGAGAGTGAATGAGAGTGCGGCTTTGAATGAGAAGCGGATAAGTCCCAAGCGGTGAAGATCCCTAAGGCGCAAAGGAGTCCGCACCCTAAGAGGACCTCTGCAGTATTTGGTGCCCCATCCAAGTAGGTATGTTCTGGGAACTTTTCAAGCAGGCCCACT
>NHYE01005504.1:0-36471 GCA_002938385.1 Gymnopilus dilepis | reverse complement strand
CTCATCCCATTGAAATCGAACCGCGTAGCTCCGGCCTACCCTAGTCGGACAGCAACATGACGGGGACATTTGTTTATCTTATCTTATCTTTGTATGCCACTGATCCGTGCCGAATCCCGACCACCATCCTCCATCCGGTCTATCATCTAGTTCTGTCAACACCGACACCCTTCGGCGGTCAATTCCAACCTAGTGCAGACGAGAGATTGAAGTGTGCCAGCTTTTGCTGCAAAGGATCATCTGCTGAGACTGACTGTTGGAACCATCAAGCCCAATATTCAATGCAAAAGTAAACTCATAACGTCAACCTTAACAATTCCATGCCATCATGACAAGTACAATCGGAGCAGAGACAGCCGCGTTGACCCTCGCGAGGTCCGTATTTTCAACATGATATCTCCTCAGTGGCTGGATAGAAAATCGTTCTTCATTCACAGGTTCTCCCTGTTCTTCGCATGTCGAAAATACCTGCTGCGAGCTCTCTACTTTGACCTCAGAACACTCTCGTCGACTGCTCTTCCGGGAACCCCGACTTCGGAGTCTCCTCATGGTTCAGATGGTATTCTATTTGACGCCAATGCCAATGGTTCTTCAGCCACTGGCGACAACGAAGGCATAGAAATGGACACGTTGCCACCACCGACTACGCATACGCCCAAGTCTGCCAAGTTTTCTCTCGAAGACACTACATATTTGCATACCACTGTGGCCAGAGTCGTGTTCTCCTGGTGTTTCGCCGAAAGCTGTATGATGTTCATCTTGCTCATACTGCAAGCATTAGGCACTTTGTCTCCTAGGTGTGTGCTGGAGTATCTCATTGATAACAAACGTTTGACATGGCCTTCCCCTTTGTAGCACACGATTACTGAACTGGCGAATTTCATTATACGTTCTCATGGCTGCTATCCTTGTTGTCATTCCACTCTCAATGAGCTTTCTCATTTCATTAGGAACAACAGGTAAGAATCCTTGGATATTTTCTTCAGTCATATGCTCAATCTTAGGACAGATAGTGTGTTATTCCGACATGTCGTAGGATTTCGAGCGATATTCAGCCTCATTCCTGTCGGGCTATACCTCTTTGCTCTATCCTATATCCCTCTTCCTGCTTCACTAGAAACATCAGATACAGCGACATCGGCACTTTCCCGCTTGATAGTGGTTGGCACTGTTATCCTTGGACTCTTATCCGGATTTGGAGCTATCAGCACTTCATGGAAACACTTGCCTTTTGGGACGCAGTACGTTGGCTGCTTCACAGGACTTTCCGGCACCCAACCTATCATTTTGCTTTTGGCAGAGTCGTACCATCCGAACGGGATATTGACACCGCGCAGTATGCTCTAACTAGTGTCAGGAACGATATGAGAGAGCGAAGGGCAGAGGCAGCCCGAAGGCAAGGCGCAGTAAGCAGTTTTCTGCCTTCTTTTCAGTGTGCACAAGATTCACAATTTCACAAATCAACCAGGAAACGCAAGGCTCTTGGTTTTCACGGGCTGGATCTTCATTTCGTGGACCAGATAGCTGTAGGTTTTTGAAGCCGATGAATTTCTTGGCACATCGTAATTCATTCACCCCGCAGTGGCACAAGAACTTCGGGGACTGGAGGCTCTGGAGTATCAAATGAGTCGAAATCTTGAAGCACTTCGCGAGCGGTATGAAGAGGCCAAATTTGCCAGCACCCTCAAAGGGAGAATCTTCAACCTAATAGGGCGAGTATTCATGGTCTACTGCATCTTTCGTGTCATCAGTGTGCGTCCTACTTCCCCCTTTCCTTATCGGACGGGAGCAATTCACAAGCTCACTCCACTTCGCAGTCGATATACAACGTTGTATTCCGTGGCAGCCGGCGTGCATCATCAAATACCTCGTATACGACCTACACCGACCTCATCACCGACCTGCTTGTCTACCTCATTTCAAAGCTCTACGCCAATGACCAGGAATCTCGGATCAGCACAGAAGACATCGCTTCCTTTTCTAGGCAACTCAGCTTGGTACTTGTGGGCATCATCATCCTCAGCAGCATTAGGCTCGTGTTGAGGGGTGTGACGAGGGTACGTTTCGTTCTTTTGCTTCCGTTTAAGTTTAATGCTCTGCCATTCCCTTGCTGTGCTGTGCTTGTGATCGTCAATCTTCTTGGTCCACCAAGATCAGCCTTTTGGACACCTTCCAGTTACCTTGCTTCCCGTCCATTCGTTGCTGATCGTAGCGTGGTTTAGGCACTCCGCATCACAAGTCGAAATCTCGCAGCATCGCTCATGCTTCTGGTGCTGGCTCAGATCATGGTAAGCATGGGTTAGCCACAGATCGGTGCCCCCAAGCCATCTTCTTGGAGCCCCACTAATCTCACGTTCTTTTCATCTCCGGCCGTCCAGGGAATATACATGCTGTCAACTATCGTGCAGATGCGATCCTCGTTCCCTCCACCCACAAGCGATATCGATCAGAACCTCTTTGCCACAATCCCGGCATACGAAGTCTTTGGATCGCTATTCGATTGGTCTTTCCTCCTCGCCGCCGGAGCTTCGATCTTTGTAAGATGGGGCCATGAGAGGGTGAACGGGGCAGGAAACCTCGATTAGTATTCATCAAAGGGACAGTGACTGTACAAGTGAACGACTGGTATTTTGGGCTTATCATATGCACTCTGCCTTCCTACAACATGTAAATTATCGGGCGTAGTAATAAGTTCTCATGGAACAGCGTATTCTAAAAGGAAGAGCTTTATTTCTGGGGCTAATATTTACAACAACTCCTTCAAATGAATAGTGATAGCGAAAAAAAAACTCTAATCAAACAAATGTGATAACATGTGAATAGACACTAGTTTAAAATGGTGGAACATTGATGTGAGATGAAGTATCCTAGAGAACCGAATGGCGAAGTGTGGAAAGCACGAATAGGGATAGCACGATGAATGGGCACAAGGATGTAGAATGTGTTTTGGCAAATGCTACGGCGAAATGAAAGATGTGAGCAAGCAGAGAGCTGAACAGCAGAGGAAGAAGGACAACAGATAGGTTACAACGACAGACGCCAATGAAGATGAGCAGAATGGGATACAGGAAAATACAGTGACTACCCAGGAATAGAGAGGAAAGTGGACCGAAAGCGAAAAGGGAAACCCATCCGAAAATCCGTCCTGATGCAGCATAGAATACAAACCACAATCATCACCGCCCGTTGTCAGATATGATGCTCCCGATACTCAGCGGGTTCTTCTTCCCGTTGCCGCCTTGTCGATCATCCCTGTCTCGATCCCTGCCCCTGCCGTCATCACGCTCCCTCTCGCGCTCCTTGTCTCGACTAGAGCTCGAAGACGAATAACCAGCACGGCTGCTACTTCGCAGCTGGATAACTGGATATCCGCCAGGAGCAGGTGCGTTGCTCGCCCCAGCACTGCCTGGAGAAGAGGGATTGGGGACCCCGCTATGAGCCATCGTTGGACTTGTGCTACTCCCAGGCGCATGTTCACCACCCCTCAGAAGAGGCGCAAGTTGTATCCTGTTGGGATCACCGAGGCCTCCAGGCGAGCCAGCAGGTACAGTAGGCGAATGCTGCTGAACCTGTGGCTGCTGTGCGTGAGTAGGTGGTTGCTGTTGTTGAGGATGCTGCTGCTGCGGTAGTTGCTGGTGGTGGTGGTGAAGGGGAGGCTGTTGATGATGGTGCTGGGGCATGGGTTGAGGCTGCTGAGCAGCGTATGCGTCACCCCAAGGGCTGCCCGTCGCTGGTGGGACACCAAACGCCGGGGCAGCACCCCACTCAGCCTGAGCTGGAGCCGTAGGACCGGGATTTGGCGGCGCCCCATACGCCGCATATGGGTATGGAGGCGGCGGTGGCGGTCCGTACGGATTATGCCTGGGTTGCATAGGTGGGGGAGGAGGGTGAATGGGATACGGCTGCGCGTAGGGTGTCTGCGGAGGATAGTGAGGAGGCGGACGCGGCTGTGGAGAACCGGTCGGCGCACGGTATGAAGCAGAATAATCATAGGTGGGAGTAGTAGCACCTTGAGGCGCCAGAGGTGGCGGAATAGTACTAGGAGAGTTAGTGGTCGTATTAGGAGGAGGAACGGCAGCGGGAGCATATTGTGGCGGAGGCGGAGGAGGCATGGGATGCCCTGAAGGCGGCGGCGGACCTGCCTGGTGTTGAGGAGGTGGTGGCGGGGGCTGGGCCATTTGTTGGTGATGGGGATGCGGTTGAGGAGGTTGTTCGTAGTAGGAGTACTGTGGCATAGCATGAGGCGGTGGGGGTTGTTGGGCATACATAGAGTAGTCGTATCTCCCAGGCTGAGGTGGTGGCGGTGGCATAGGCTGTTGAGGGTAAGCGGCATAGTGCGGGTGCATACCCTGTTGCTGTTGTTGCTGATGGTGATGGTGATAGTAAGGATCATAAACAGGCTGTTGCGGAGGCGGGGGAGGGGCGCCCCATTGAGGGTAAGGTGCGTATCCTTGAGGTGGCGGCGGAGGCGGGCCACCATGAGGCGGCATTTGAGGAGGCGGCATAGCGACGTGGGGCGGGGCTATAGGTTGCTGTTGTTGCTGAGGCATGGGAGCCTGAGGCGGAGGGGGACCATATTGTTGGTGCTGAGGATGAGGGGGTGGAGGTGGTTGCTGGGCTTGCTGCTGCTGCGCTGCGGGTGTTGGGTCCCGGTATTGTGGCGGGGGACCCTGAGGTACGGCAGGAGGTTGAGGAATCGCAGGTGGCTGCTGCTGCGGGGGCTGTTGCTGCATATCGAAGGTCATGAATCCGCCGCCGCGTCCATCAAAGACGCTGGGCCCAGGAAGTGTCCCTGAATTCGTGTGCAGACCCATTGTGGCACTGCCGGGTGGAGGAATATCCTGACCAGGTTTTGGCGGCGGTGGAATACCCTGAGGTGCGGGTGGTGGGATAGTTTGCATACTAGAACTTTGTTGAGGAACGGACGACCATGGTGCTGGCTGTTGCTGCTGTTGAGGAACAGCAGCGAGGTCAGGACCTGGACCGACGTTCGACGTGCTGGGGCTGACGTCGGAAGAATCATCCATACGACTGCGTTTCGACTCTCGCCTTCTGTGATGAGGCCGGCTCGGGCCCTCGTCCTCATCGTCGTCAGTTTCGTCGTTGTTAGGCAGGGGTCGCATGAGGTCGAGGTTGGGTCGCTTGCGGACACGGATGTCTTTACGTATACGAATCTTGATCCCTTGGTCCGCCAGTGAACACGAAAGCGGCGTTGATTCTACAAAGCAATGTGCCTTAGAGTTGTCCAGAGGCTTAGCGAATGTTGATAATTTACCTTCCATGCCTGGGAACTTCTTGGCGGTGTACACGTAGAATGGGGCAGAATAAATTGATTTGCAGTGTCGAACATTGTTTCTAGAGAGATGTTAGCCGAGTTCCAAAGGTGCTGTAAAGTTTAAAGTTCCAAGATAGAGCAGTGGGTCCAATCTGCATGGAGACGTGGCATCTCATTCTTCTCCCGATGAAGACGTCAACCATCAAACAAAGGCAAAGAGTTAAACACCATGGCCCAGAAAGATGAGCGCTACATGATTTTTATGACAAGATCTGACCGAAAATCCGGTGCGAGCTCTAAACCTTCGGTACCTCAATTAAACGCCCGGTGAAGCCACCGAAGGCGATCGGGAACTGTTCATCAAGAACCAGGGTCACGCAGAACGCGACAATCGACGTACACGCAATAAAAGGGCGAGGCGAGGAAGATGAGAAGAGCATCACTCACGCAACGACTTCGAACAGGCTGAGTTTCAGCCGATAACTTCCTTCTGTTCTTACACTCAGATCAGGGAAGACGAAAAATCCGGCGTCTGGACAAAATGTCAAAATTCGGCTAGATAACCATGATATGCAGGAATTACGACCTTCGTTGTTGTTCTGCGGGTCCTTGAGGTGATAAAGGGACGATACCACAGAACCTGTCGTACATCGAGTCCTACCATCCTAACAAACGCAGGGAGGTCAGACATTGCATATTGCGATATTTCTAAGACTGACGTACCTTCAGCCAGTGTAATTCATTGTCGTCGTCAGGTCTTGCAAGACTGGCGAACATGAAATAGTACGGGTTTTGCAGGAACGACTGAGCATATGAGCCTGCGTCGTTCTCATCCCCTTGGGGACGGGAAGAACTGGAGCCTGGAGTTGGGGAACCAGGTGCTGAGTCAGAGGAGCTGTTCCCCCGTCGTCGCGTCGTAGAGGATGTACCTGCTTGTTGTGCAGCCGGGTCTATCACTCGTAGTTGTACGATTGGAGGTGGGTCGATGGGTCTCCGATCGGCTGATGGCGCCATACGTCAATATGGACGCGGTCAAATTCTGGACAAGGCATACCTTTTCCGCCAACGCCGCACATCCGCGCCTGCTTGGGTTCTTGGCGCATGATGAGTTCATAGACTCTGCGTCGGCCGGGATCATAGGTGTTGATGACAGAGCAACCATGGAATTGCGGGATCGTCATAGGAAGAAGAGAGGACAGCGTCAAGAGGGGAAAGGACGACAGTTAGTTTCGTTGTGAAATGGTATATAACGTGAGGGCCTGAACGGCTGAAAGTGTCGGACAAGGGTTGCGCTCCCACACCAATAGTTGGAGAGCTCGTCGGGGCGACGAGAGGCCAAAAAGTGGCCGTTTCACCCGCTGGGAGAAAAGGGCAACCTGGACCACTCGATGGCAGAGACTACAACCTTGCCCGACCCACAACCAAGGATTCGGAGCAGACCCGTAGATTATAAATTGAAAGAAATAGAATACGACATACAATCTGTCTCTGTCGTAGGCATACTGGCCAGTCATGGCGCTTGTGCCGGTGAGGATGGGGGCCTGCTGGGGGTCGTCGATGTTGGAATGGGGAATAGGCTGGGGAGGATTGAGGTCCATGTCGTATTAAACGCAGAGCCAGGGTTTAGTCGCCAGAACATAAGATTTCATCAGATGCTGTCCCAATTTGGATCTTATCGGTGCCCAATCCCCTGGTTTCTTCCCACGCTGCTTTCTCATCCCACACCGATCTCCTGGGTCCAATTGCCACCGCAGCCAGTCTCTCGGGCTTCCCCTCCACAGCAGTCACATCCTCTTTCTCTACACACGAGCTTTCAGCGACAGTTGATCCCTTTCACTTCTCATGTCCCCGAGATTACCTCTAATAACTGACGACTGCAGTGCCTCAAAACCTTATACTTCATCTCCGTTTCTCTTTTCACCCTTTTCTTGCCTGCGGCGGAGATGCGCGAGCTCAGCATCTTGTCCGGATCTTTGGCTAATCTTGGTCTAAGCTGGGTCTTGTCTTCCTCGGACACGTTTCACCAGTCTATATATTGGCTGCCTCATTACGTACCTGCATTGTGCCCGCAACCAAAATATGGATTTTATGTCAAGCCGTCTCCCAGCAGTCAACCTTCAGGAGAAACCTGGGTGGCCTTCTGACCTTGTTTCCATTCAGATGTCTGTCGTTCCCATGATGGCGACACTTTCGTCTTTTCTCTTGACACAGTACCAAATTCAGACCACTTGGGCCGCATTCCCATCTCCCGATTAACGGAAATGACGTTCGGAACAGAAACCCTCAGAGACCCCACTTCCTGGAACACACTTGCCCTTTCGGAGATGCTTTTCTGGAGAATGAAATCATGGGCCTGGAAGCTGGGCCCGGGCAGTTGCCGTACTTGCTGAACAGCAGCTTCAAGTTTCTGCCGCTGTATTTATTTTACGGGTCGACGCTTTTTCTTACTCGTAACCTCAGGGTGCCCTTCACCCTTAGCAGCAGTCCTCGCCAACAGTTGCCACCTCAACGTCATCAGAAACCATTGCCGTGGACTCCTCTTATCTATTGTGGATCCTGTCTGACAAGGTATGCCTCCTGGAGCGCGTCAGTTAGGCTCTTGCTCAGAACATACACCATGCCTCATCCAACAAGGAAGGCTGAACGTTCGCGGCAATTCCGAACAGTGCCACCGCGTTTTCATACCTCATGTCTTAAGCACCGTTTTTAGTGAACTCTATCAGCTCGATGCTCCTGAATCTGTCGTGCCTATCTATTGCTTGACGGTGGCTTGCGGATTGCTTCTTATGCATGGTCGATTTCCACTTCTCTTTTGGAAAGCCGGGCCGCTTGTCGCCTTGTCCTCTCGATACCACCCAATATCTCTAATCTCCCGACGAATGCTGTTTCCTGCAATTGGTTGCTGTCCGCTGACTCGCGGAGGAGTCGCTTCGTCTCGCTTCCATACTCCAGCGCCAGGACGACCGCGCAAATCGCAGAAATACTCATGCAGGAAGGGTCCTGTAATCATGCCTGCCCGATTCTGCTTAATTGCTCGAGGGCTTATCGGACCGCTCCTCTTCTCGTCTATGACATGATACAAAGCATGACGCAGCCGATGTCCTTGACTTTCGAAACATGGCACACTGGCATCGATTTCCAACTTTCAAGAAGCCGCCTTTGAGCTTTCTGCACTCGGATCACCTAGAACTCCGCGGCTCAATCTGGGACACATGATGAAAATTCAGATCAGGCAAAGCCACCATTACCATAGGCCGTCTTGTCCAAATTTCATGAGAAGCGGCCTCTTAATTAATGGATGCGGTGCAGACCAAGCGTCCTGGCTCAAGAGTGATCGAAAGCCGTTATCTACCATTTTGTACCAGGGACGAGTAGAAAACCAGGGACGCTCAAAGGCGAGGCTTGTCGCTGAGATGAATTACGACAGTCATTGGGGCCTAGAGCTTCGTCAAGCTCTAATTCGCCTTTTCAAACTTCAATGGCGTCTAGCACACGATGCAGTTGTATGCTCAAGATTTTAAGGTCATGACGTTCCACGAAAATGGACCATTAAAATTTATCAATGTCAATCCCTGTGCTTCCCTGACTTCCATCCAGACAGGCGAAACTTCAGCTGATCATCGCGATAATATTTTCCTTGTTTTAACTGAATTAAATCTCAGCGAGCCTTCAGAATGAACAATAATACCTTGCCTCGAGTCTTACCTTGTCCCCACTATGGACCCAAATACTCGGTCAGAAGGTGCCTTGCAGTGAAAGGTCAGAGTAATTCGGCATCAATGTCAAAGCTGCGTGAATAACTTGCCTGTCTTACAGACTCAGTGCACGTACCAAATGTGTGGTGAAGTCGTCGAAGGCCGTCGGAATTTTGACACGCATAGACCGATCTTTCGGGTTGAAGGCGTCCCATGCCCATCGACCTACTTTTACATATTTCTGTTATGATGTGGGAGATGCAATCGATAACATCATGTTCTCTCGTTGTTCCGACGTACACGAACACGCGCCTTTGGGAGGGATCCTGAGTTCAGCACACTATTTTCAGATTTCATAGATGATATGTCCGTTTACTGAATTTCTTTGAAACTCACAGAGATAATGCCGCGGGGGCACGTCAAGTCCTGCGTTGGTTGCTGTTGGGTTTCCTGTGGCTACGAGTATGCGATTAATTGATTTTTGCCTCTTCCAAGATTTTAAGAAAGAGTTAAGCCCTCAGTGAGCGTCTACACCGAAAATACGACGAGGTTGAGCAAGATGAGAAGCCGTTAATAATGAGCGTCGGCAGTCGATGTCGTACGTGAGCTCGCTAAACTCTGGCGCTCCCACAGAGTCTAATTCTGCCAGAGGCTCCCAATGGATTCGCATCAGGAAACGTCTAGCCGGCTCGTCTTTTCTTGCCTACCGTAGCCGAACATGCGAGTTCCACGTAGGCGGTGCTTAGAAATCCAAGGCGGCGTTCCGTCCAGACCAAGGGCCCTTGAAAACCGATCCCTTTGGGGATTAACGAGCGCCTTGTCATTTCGCTCTTTGGACTGCAACGGCCGCTCAGGGCTATGGGCTCTCACTGTACCGTGTTCTCGATACCCGCGATCATTATATCTGATAATCAGAATTCCTGCGACCCTTAGGCAAAGACTGTACCAGTGGATCTTGAGTGGATCGAAGATAGAGAAATGTTTTGAAGATATATAGAGGGCTGGAATATTCTCTAAGCTCCTGTTTAACTGCTTAGAACGATGCTAAGATCGATGTCGTTTGTGGTGGTGGGCCTTGTGCCAGTTTATTGCTGAGTTGCGCTGTGAGGACTCACTGAGGCCGCGAAATGGGCGTTGGTTCCTCCGACGATCAGTGCCCTGATTGCTTCATTGGGTTATTTCCCTTCCAGGCAACCGGCTCCGATCACCGCCGAACATTGAAGGTGTTTGGTCCTATTGTCGCCTGAGCGTCTTGATCTCGAAGAGCCATGTTGGTCTGCTGGAAAGTAAATCGCTCGTAAATAACGGCACTCCACGGCGAGAAAAAATCCACTTTGTTTTGGGCATTGGATATTTTGTTGACACTGGTACCAAGGTCGAATAGCCTAGGTTCTTGGGTGCTTACTCGCCTCACTTGGGCGCACTTGGGCGCTCGGAATTGATTTTACATACCAGGGCCCCTCCCTGCCTTGTCAAAATTTGAATCGTGAACCTCTCATGGTCGGCTACCCCCCTTTGAGTGTCAGAAAGAGAGGTGTCTAACTTCCAAAATTTTCGATCAATTGTTGAATCGAGGCTATCCACTAAGCGTGACCCCGGATTGTGAAGCGTCCAAAGGCACCGACTCACTGGCTCTCCATCTTGTATTTGAAATCTCATGACTACTTGTATTGTAAATGCGGATAACATCCTGCATTCACTGCCCCATGAAATTACCCTTCGCACAGCCAATCGATAGCTGACCTTCAGATGGCCCAGAAGGACCAGGCCACCACTCTCAATTATCCCCTCTAGAGGTGACGCTTCCGCCGTCTGTATGCTCTCGCATTACTACCTCAATCACACCTGCAACTAGGAAGCCTCCGATGACTGGTCTATCGCCGATCAAGCTTTCCCCAGACGACAGCGCAGATCCCTCACTACCACGCTCTTTTCACTGGCAGTGCACCCGGTGACTAGCTCTTGGGTTTCATTTCCGCCCAAGTGGATGGACGACGATAGACGTGCTCAGCTTTCACTTCTACGCCGTCAGATCTTCTACCGAAGAGAGGTCTCTAGATTAGAATGCCTCCATTTCCCAGTGAGTCGGACACCTTGTGTGCCATTCCCTTACCTTTCTTGCTGTGGTTGGCTCATCAAATACCCCCTCAAGGCACAGACTGACCTCGATTCCGGGTATTTCAAATGATGCAGACATCGATATCCCCCCAGCCATAAACAACCGACTGATCGAGTCTCGACTTCAAAAGCATTCCCTTCGAAGCTTCTCGCAATTGTGCAAGGTCGTGGCAGCCTTCTTACAAGTCACTATCCGCTGGATCGAGATGGGAAGACTCCCTTATCAAAGCGAGAAAGTAGAGGGAACATCCACAAAAGGAACTTCAAGTCGTATTTACGGCCTCGGCATGTGCTTATGATTTGAGAGTTCCCCCCGCTGAACGATATCGATGACTGGGGGATGGCGTTTTCATCTACCACAAATCACACGCGCCTAGATCTGCAGTGAATCACATCGTGTCGCCTATCTTCATTGACAAGGTCAAGTCATGAAACCAGAAAAGTAGTTTCAAGATTCAAGCTGCAGGACAAAGGATGTATTGAGGGATTTATGAGAAGTTCTGTCATGCGCTAACTATGAAACCACCCGTGCCCACAGAGTCCAATGTGATGACTCCTTTGAACTGATCTATCTTAGCTCCCGTGTCCAGGACCTGTTCAGTTAATGGTTGTAAAGATGGTAGACCCAACTGCTTCAGGCTGACCGAAGCCGTAAAGTAATTGGTATTTGTCGCGAGGACGAGTGTCTTGCCTCCGACGGTCCACAGGCCCACATCCACCAGATTGACGGTAACTTGGCGGAAAGTCGCGGCAGGACTGAGGATGAATGGGGTCATTTTCACCAGCGATTTGGCGAGTGTCGACGCCGAAGATTGAATATCTGACGTCGTCGGATCATCCCATGAAACGACACCTTTTATATCAGGGCTTTCAGTGGAGATCTCCACGACGCTTGGAATGAGATTTACCTAGACCACCATGATTGATGCCTACGACGCTCTGGACCACCCATTCTTGGCCAGTCGGGAATCTCTGGATTCGTAGTCAAAAGCAATTCATATGATTACGCTGGGTAAACAAACCTTCCAGTATCTGCGAATAATCAGATAATCAGTCAGCATTAACCCATTAAACTTGTGCCGATGACCTACGTATCATTACCAAAGCCTTGAGGTACGGTCCAGACGGCCTTGGTTAATTCCCATCCATTAATGAAATTCCGTTCTCGGAATTCGTCCATCCTTGTGGATATGTCCTGGAAATTTCCCTTGCAATTATCGCACCTGGATTAAAAGGGCATGTCAATCGATGTCATATCGGTCAAGGATATCGTTCGGACTGACCCACAGTCCCCATAATCCGGTGTGCACGATGTGCCCCACTGGCTGGAGAAAGTCACATTGTTTCCAATCATATATGTATCTTGCATGACAATGTCCGCACCGCTGGCATATTGGCTATCAAATCCATGAGACAAAAGATAAGAAGTATAAACATGTCCACGGACGTGTAGAAATAGTTTTCGCAGTTCAGAACCAAGGAGACCGGGTGATAACCTGCACCTCCTTGTCCATCCCCACCATCCAAGGACTGGATCAGATTGGAAGACTTGACTGTAGCGTCTAGTGGGTCAGAGGTGCCATCTGGTTCATCGCCAGTGTACCAGAGCAGCAGATTTGGTCTGGACTTGATACGATTGACTTCCTCTGTGACCGCGGTGGCGTTCATGTATGTGCTATAGATAACTTCAGACCATTGCGCAGCTTCGTCATTGCAGGACTTACAACCGCATGTCGTACATAAGATAGAGGCCGGCTTCTTGAAGGCCATCTAATACTAGCTCCAGCGCAGTCAAGTTGTCGAAGGTAGGGATCGGATGCACCTGAGCAAACAATCGAAGTCGAACTCCCACCAGAAAAAAAATCGACATACCACTGTGAGTCTATTTATAGCACACAATCAGTGCTGTTTTTCTAGGGCTATTTTAGACTTGAAGGCCTTACCCTTGAGCTTTTAGTTGAGCAGGAATTGTGGGATCCTGCGCTAGGTAATTATCGAATCCTGTATAAAAACCAATAGGAAAAACGGGCGCAAAAGGGCCACCCTTGCCATTGGCAGGTCGTGCCAGTAGGGCACCCGTCCTCAAATCCATTTTCGTGACAGACCCAATGTCGGCAGGGGGGTCAGGGAGGAAGCTCAGGGAGCCAGTTGTCTCGATCTTCTGCGCCTCGAGGGTGGCGGTACAGGAAAGGTTGAATGACTGGACTCTCGGCTTCAGGGTCGACAGCTTGAAAGGAAGTTCGTGTTTGGTAACATTCAACGGGACTTTGCCACTAGTCAAGACCTTGCCATCTGCTCTGACAGTGACCGATAAAGACGTCTGGGCAAGCGCGTCGAAATGTGGGAGAGATAATGGCACAGCGTTCGCTATGTGGGAGAACGTGACGGGTGTGTCAATCAAAATAGCAACGTCGTCAGAGGCAGTCTTAGCATCATCCGCAAGATAAGGACGAATGGCTGGCGCGCAGCGGAGAGCAAGGAGAGGCGTTTTTGAGGTCGCCGGTGTTGGAAACAATCCGCCGGGAGGAACAATTGGCTCGGTGGCCATGTAATTCTTCCCGCACCTAAGAACTTATTTGCATCCGCACTCTGAATCCGCAGAACATTTGCGACGTACCATGTTTGAGCTGACGCGCCAAGCGCCAGATACCCAAGGACGAGTAAAAGCCCCATGCTTGTACAGAGGAGCAGTACTCTGTATATTATTTAACTTTAAATATGTACCATGAAGGAGACATGCATGCGTGATAGAAGGCTGCACGCATGGTCCTCGGTCATTCCACCCCACTCCATGATTCTAAAGGCTTTCAATCATCGCTAAACGTCTGGCAAGCGTTGTTTGGCGCGGAAATAGAGTAAATGGCTGGTATACGTGTCATCGGTGAGAAAAGAATGACTGAGCTGTTGGTACGAGTAGCGGTATGCATAGGAAGCGATAAGAAGACCGTCTAGTTGAGAAGCCCTTCAAGTTCACGGACGTTGACAAGAGCAACACGTGGCTTCAAGTAAAATTAGATGGCGGGCCGCTTCCCGAACCCCGACGCTACTAGAAATAGAACGGCTGCCATATCGGCTCAACAACTTGAACTCCAGCTTCGAGCATCCGATGGAATGAGCTACTTACCTAGGCTGCTATCCAGCTCATGCTTGATAGCATGCTTACCCCTTATGATCTTATCTTACTCCTAGAATCTGCTCCTTGTCCCCAATCGATCCTTAAGGCCTTATTTTCTTCTTTAAGAATCGATCTCACTGCAGGGAGTTGAACTGGTGCCAATGTACTGTTTCCTCCGGCATAGCTTTGAGCTATGTTCAGTAGGCTATTGCGAGATAGTCGCCGTATCGAAGCTTCCGAAGTCGGCCTTGGACCTATGGTACGTACCTGCCACCTTTTGCATAAGGTCGACCATCCTACTAACGTTCCTGACATGTTGAATGTAAGGCCTTTGATTTTGTGTGTGAAGACACTACTGGAATCCTGGATGGAGAACACGGCAGCAGCACAAGTAAAATTTGGCTTTTGAAGCCGAATCTGATAATGATTGACCCGAAGGTGGAAGGACTCTTGTAAGCAATCTTTTGCTGTGCAGACAGTTCAAAATTGTTCCAGACCTGCATTGCTGTATTCAAAAATTACGCGTTGAGTTAGCCACTCTGACCGACAATTGTGCTAAATGGGATGACTGGAAGGCGGTCCACCTGGAGGATTTATGATAATTTTCCGTTGATATCGACTGTAAAATTCTCTTGCTCGATGAAGCCTATAGATAGGGCACTTCTCCGGCGACCATGATGATAGCGCTGATCTTGCAAATCCCTGTTTTTAGTCGCCGTGGTAGATAGTAGAGCGTCGTGCCTAATATGACCCATAATCTTTCATGAAGATCATGATGAGCCACAGAAATCTGACCGACGACGTCCACATCGCAACTGTCCGTGATCCCGTATGTCCGTGTCTTCCGTATGCGATTTGGAGTTAAACCTGGCTTCCAAGGTATCAACATGTTTCCAGCTGTCAGTGATCGTGGGAGGCAGTCTCTCAATTCCAGTCCTGGTTGTATTCGAGTACTCCCCAGCCTACCATGCACGTTGTAGACTGCTAAAGACCCGTTGCTACTACCGCTGTAATTGTGGGATGGAGGAAATGAGTGACGTTTGTCAGTTGCCTCGTGGCCTCGCGAAATCTTATCAGCTGCAGGCATCGCATTGTCGGCGATATCACTGCCTTTACTTCCTATTCGTGGACTTCGGAGTCAAGCCTGGAACAGAAGTTAAATATGCGTTGACGTCCGTCCAAACATTGCCTGACAATACGGCATTGGCCTGCTCTGTGTGCCAAATCCCCTCATTGTCCTCGACGACCACTTTCTTTGCTTTGACCTCAGCGCTAGGCTGATACCGGCAGGAACATGAACTCAACGACGATCACACCAGCTGTGCCGCAACATGGGGAAGGCTTGCCTGATGTGCGGTCCACTTTGGCAGCAGCCTTCTTTGGATTCTCAGCCGGAGCGATGTGAGTTCCTGGAAGTTCTTCCTCTTTGCTATTCTGAACTTACGATTTGTGCCAGCTTATACGGGATCACCATTAGACAAGCTTTTCAGTACTATACCACCTGCATTCAGGACTCGAGATGGAGAAAGGCGATTGTACGTTATCTTACTTTTTCGTGGTCTATTTGTGGCTGATGCTGTGGCGTCAGATTGGCATCGTCTGGTATGCGGTCGACTATTACTCTCAACCCCATGCCCTCATGCAACACACCTGTAACAGTCTATTAGATACCATTCATTTGGTCTTTTCTATGTATCTTGTCTACACCCTCATCCTTGAACTGGTCGGCTACCCCTCCGCTGGTCCCACTACGCTGTATGTCTGTCTACCGTGCTCCTTATTTTTCCGCTTCTGATGTTTCGGCAATCCCTACAGGAGCCTGAAGGTACCTGTCATAAATTGATTTTGACGTATAGAGATTCTGACGGACACCAATTTGAGGCCCTTGGTACTGCTCAGGTGAGTCTTCCTACCAACTAGCCAGTCTCTGTTGTCTTCCTGACGACATTTTTGCACAGACGCTTCTGATACTTTTCGTTCAAGGGTACGTACCTGCTGTCCTCGGAATGGTCCAAATTCGTGAACATGAAATACCCTTGTAGCTTTTACCTCTTTCAAATATGGAGACGTACGTCAAGCTTCCTTTCGCTCGGTGTTCTACTTGTCACCACCGATACCTAGTGTCCGGCAACCTACTTCTTCTAACTTCCCGCTTCACTCATGCCGTTCATGTACGTTTCTTTCTCAACACTGACGCCTCGAACGCCAACATTTGCCCAAGATTTTCGTCATTTTCATAGCCGTGTTCGCTATTGGTGAGTTCGAGCAAAATGATATGCAAGCCTTGTGGCTCATGTTATGCGGGTTTTTTAGCGGTTGCTGTTGGTAAGTCCTGGACACCAAGCATCTCCCAGCATTTCTGAATTTGTTTGGTCGACTAGTCTTTCTCAGTCAGTTGTAAGTTTTTGTTTCATCGGCTGTGATAGCTACTCACTCCTTCTAGACAAAAGATCAGCAGTGCATTCAGCTTTTCAGCTGGATTTGAGGTGTGGATCATAGATTGTATTGCCGCGAATCATAATTTGATGGCCATCGTATGAAGTACGTTGTGTACCTCGGTTTTGGGGCGACCGCCATCATAGACTGCGCCATCGCGGCCGCCATGTGTCTAATACTTAATAAAGGCGAAGGGGGGCTAAAGTAAGCTCGTTGGATATCATTATTCGTCACTTTGCTAAGGGTGGCGACCGTCTATCCAGGACTGAAGGTGTTGTAGAAAGTCTCATCCAGTACTTCATTGGTTCTGGCCTCATCACAAGGTGCCGTTTCTATCCGACGGATTCGATTCCATTTTGACCGAGTATTAGCTTCGCTGCAATTTTGTGCATAACATTGGTGTGTTTCGAGGTCTCCTGTTGAAAATTTCGACTGAAATATTTCGTTCAGTACGTTGCTCAACCAAACACGCTTCTCTATCTCGGCATGGAGCTTTCGGTGACCCGATGTTCGTCTTATTCTCTACCACACTGACTTCCGCTAACTGGAATTTCAGTATATGCCAATTCTGTGTTGGCCATGTAAGCCACATTCACTGGGAGTTATTGTGTCTTCTGTACTCATGGGTCTTACAGGTTCAATGCACGAGGGCAGCTTCGGGAGAAGCTGAATGAATCTGTGGATTTGAACAAAGTCTCATTCATTAACTTCCGTAATCCAGATCGATCCCCGCAGACTCTTTCACTCCTGTCGCCCACCGCTTCGTCCCCATTTTCCCCGGGAGAAGAAACAAAATACTCCGAAAACTCAGATTGCGAACCCTACATAGGAGGTAAGTGCTTCATACGGGTTTCTTGACATTCAGTCTGACCTGTTCTTTCTCAAGTTCATACCAAACATGATAGCGAGAGCATCACTTCACGCAATTACACTTTATGACATTCAATCAGACTCCGGCCAATTTACAAGATATAAAATGTACATCTACAACTCACAGACAATGTACGCGAGTCAATTCGACGACAATACGCCCCACACTTTTGTATTCAGAAGCTCTCTGTAGTCCCTACCCCGTTACTGTAGCGTGTATATTCCTAGTCGCCATTCCTCCCCTCTTTCTCATACAGACTTCGAGATGCCTTCTGCGGTGGTTGTCTGCGCCACGCGATGGCCCTGTCAGCTTGAACAGCGATCCTGATTTATACTTCCATATATAAGCAGACGACTGCTAGTATTTCTGTGTCTTTGACAGAAATAAGACAGTCAACAGACGGTAGTAAGCTTCTTTAATCACCTCTGGAAAAGGTGTCGTTGTACAAAGCAATCCCTGCTTGGATCCTGCCGAAGTGGTACCGCGAGTCAGGACTCTGAGAATTCTCGATTTGTATGTCTTTCCATTACAACCATCGTGACCGCACATCTTGACCAGTGCGACTCTTCTTTGCGCTCGTCGTAACTCGTGTTCCTTCGTTGTCTTCTTCTCTCGAAGCATCACAGGACTCAGTCACACCTTCATACGACCTCAAGAAGATGGCAAAAGATAGCGATGAAGCACGCCTTCCTAATTGTGCCCTGTCTGCAGCCTGTCCCAACCTCAGGCTCCTCAATACGTATCTTGGAACAAGAAGATCTGGATGGCCAGCAAAGGGAGGCTCGTCTAGTTCTCTTCTTTCCATGAGCCACCCAGACCAGATTCTGGGAAATGAGCGTAGCCTGAGCTGGATATATGAAGTATTCAACACGACTGTCAGAGAACGCGCCAGCTTCCATTGAACGTTCATCCCTTTTATCCCCGCCTTCGAGCTCCCTTGACGGTTCATTCCATTCTGAGGTCTCTACAACGCGACCCATTGTCAGCTGGCTTCGTTAGGAGGACCTGATGACTCGTTAGGCCAAGTGGCTCGGGTATTGTTCATGTTCCAAAAATGTTGCGTTAAAATGCCGAACCTCAAGTGCTAAAAATGAATGGTGCCATCGAAGGCATCTCTCTCCAGGAACAGAAGGGTATCCATGAGGTCCCGAAGAAATTTAAGTGGCACTATTCCGCTCCAGAGCACTATAAAACCGTGATGATATCCGAACTGTGGAAGCGACGCCATCTCACTGGCAATGTCGGCTTTCTCGTCTTTGAGACGACTGCTCTTCGCGTCTCTGCTCGTGCAGAATGCCCTATGCATCAGCGTGACTGTACCGGTCGCAGCTCCTTCTACCGCTCCCAAGATCTCCCAGTCTCTTGTGTCGTTCTCCATCGAACAAGATCGCTGGACAGATTGGTCGGGTACAACTTCTCGCAACCAATTCTTCTTCAACACTCTGGACAATCTCAGGCAGCTTACGGGTATACCACCACAAATAAGGATCGGAGCAGACAGCGAGGACCGCACAAATTTTAATCCTAACGTTCAGGTCAGTCGGCTATCTGTCAGCTTTCGTCATACATCACTTCATACGAATATCTTAGTTTTCTCAAGACGTCTTTCCCGCTCCAAGCACCGTAACGCCATACCCAGAAGCTTCAACCGTAGTCGTTGGAGATGGATTTTACCAAGCTGTTCAATTTCTCCCGCCAAGTATTCACATTGTATCCATCGATCTTTTTATAACTAATTTTCCCCCCTCTGCTTTCTAGATACTCACGTCATCTGGGGAGTAAATTTCGGCAAGAACAATTTGACCGCTGCTTTCCTCGAAGCGAAGTCGATTGTGAAGGCATTCGCATCATCAGCCGTCAAAGCTGCGGGCATTACGCTTGATTTCATAGAGATTGGAAATGAAGCCGACCTGTACAAGAATAACGGCGACAGGGCGAGCAGCTATTCTGTTTCCCAATACGTGCCGGAGTTTGTCTTTTCCTTTTTCTTTATGAAAGTTTATGTTACTTACGACGTGCGACTTGGAAGATGGGTCACTTTCGCTACTAACGTTTCGGCTGCTGCTGGCATCTCCAAGACGTCGTCGACAAAGTTCTGGGGTGGGGCCTTTGCTGGGTCTTCCCATTCCACGACAGGCTTTTCTCCTCAAGGTATCTTTGCGAACAACATTCTTACTTCCGCACCTGGCTCTCTCATTGGCACGTAAGAAATTTTTGATTCCCTAAGACCATCAGGCCCCTTAATACCTCTCACTCAGGATCTCTCAGCACCACTACAGCGGTTCTTTCTGCTCTGGTGATGGTGGCTTGCTGCAAGATTTGATGACGAAGTCAACTATCCGGGGCAACCTCTCCCAATATAGTCCGGATATTACTGCTGTGCGTGCAAAGGGGCTCGACTACGTCTTTGGCGAAACCAACAGCTATTCCTGCCATGTAAGTTATCGCCTCATTTCTCCCATGCCCCGAACCTTAAAGCCAGCTATTTTCCTGTAGGGTGCTCCTGGCGTCAGTAATACGGCAGGGGCCGCACTGTGGACGCTGGATTACGCGTTATTTGCGTAAGTTCCGAGGCGCAGATCTCCTCAAAAAGCCCACTTAGAATCCTTCCCATCATTCAGGGCGCAGATTGGAATATCTCGAGTATTCTTCCACGAAGGCGTGGGCTACAAATACGACCTCGTAAGACTTCCCACAGCGTCCAAAGCTTAACTGTGCACTATTTACTCACCTACGTGTTCACTCGCAGATCCAGCCCGCCACTCTCACCAGGTCAACGATAGATGGCTCAAACCTTACTGCTCCTCTTCCTCCTCACGTCCAGCCCCAGTACTACGGCGCCATCATTGCAGGAGAGGCCATCGGCAGCTCAGGCTCTACAAGTGCGGTCGAGCTGACCATCAATAGCACAATTGTCTCTGGATATGCCTTTTACGAGGGCAGCAAGCTGGCCAGGGCTGTGCTCATCAATTCTCAAGCTTTCCTCTCAACTGCCACAACTGCCAGAGCCAGTGTTCACATCGATTTCTCTTTCTCTGGCAGCGGAGCACCCAAGACTATGACAATCAAACGGCTAGCCATCGGGTATGTTCCCATGTCTTTCGCCGTCATGTAGACCATCTGACCACGATGAAATTGTAGACACGCTGACGATACTGCTGGATTGTCGTGGGGTGGTCAGACCTTCGAGACTGGCGATGCAAGACCCAGTGGTTCAGTCAAAACCACTACTGCAAACGTCTCTTCAGGTGTCGATATCCAGGAGACCGAGGTCGTTCTACTTTCATTCCAATAAGTGTTAAAGTCGTCCAACCGTGTAATTTAAGTGCTTGGCACTCAGATACCAAGAATTGTTGTTTCAGTCATGCTAATGAGGCGGGCTTAGCGATAAAAGAAACTCTGTCCAGCCGTACCAGTTACACTCAAATGCAAAGAACAAAAATCCCTCAAAGTCATGAAACCTGAAGCTTTGAAGGCTCAGTCACAAACGACCCAGGTTCCGCAGAATGACATCGTGCAAAACGTAGCCATCATCCTGTCCCTTGGTTCAGCATTGTGACTTTCACACAAAGTGACCTTCACACATACCTGATCCAGAGACCAGGTGAAGCATCCACCCATTCCAAATTGTTTGGCGAACTTGGTCTTGCTCGCGATGCTGTACGTATCATCGTATGTTACAACGGTCGTCCGGCTTGTGTTGAAAAGGTACTGTGAAATTTATCAGAAATCGCCGCTGTAAATCATGATACGTCCAAATTACTCACTGGTGTATCGCTACAATTATCCCAACCTAAGAAGAGCATTATTTGGAGGTAAAAATACCTCATATAGCGTACCCACCCATTGTATAACCATTGCCACCACCAAAGGTCCCGTCAGCCTTCCTAACGAGAGCTCCAGAGCTGACAAGCTGAGAGAAAGCGATTTGCTGACCCCATAAGGCACTGAGATCTCCCTGGGGAGCAGTAGCGTGCGGAAGCTTGTTGGCGAATTTCGGATGAGCGCCATTCCGGAAAATGGACGATGGAACGGAACTTCCAGATAGCTTCTTATCTGTGCTCTTTGAAACATATCCATACGTGGGTAGACCTAGAAGAATCTTTGAAGCGGGCATTCCAGCTTTCTTCCACTGCGCAAGTGCCGCGGCAGCAGACGATTGTGGTTGCGAACTCGAACCGCAGAGGTCCCCTGTAAGAGAGACATGTTATTCTCAACTGAATAATTTGGAATGACCTTGTACTTACCGAGCGGTGCATTCGGACCTGGATGTTCAGAGGCTCCGAAGATGTCATAATTCCTGACGGCAGTGGTTAACGACGTTGCAGTAAGTCATGCAGGAACGAAGACCCTACATGACGTTAACATAGGTCATATACTGGGCGTATTCTGCCACGTTGCGAAGAGGCTGGCCATCCTCTCCAAGCCAAGGAAGATGTGTAACTGCCGAGGAGATAATCTTCGAGCTACCTAGAGATGCAGCATACACTCAGAAATCACCCAACAAGATGCGGGTCGAATACATACCCAGTGCAGCCCGAAGCGACTTGAAGAACTCCAGCAAATTTCCAGCGTCCGCAGAGGAATGCGGATTACCAGCTCCCGGTGCGTTGGGGTACTCCTGCGGTTTCGATTGGTCAAGAACCAAGTACGACCAACGAGGTGTGCGTTAGCTTACCCAGTCAATGTCAATACCTGTGAAATTTATGATTAGACGATGTTCATGATCGTCTGCCTTGAAATATAGCAAGTCCACGTACCATCTAAACCGAAGGACTCCACAGTTTCAGCAAGGGTCTTGACCAACTTAGAGCGGTTGCTCTCGGTCGACATTGCTTGGCTGTACCAGTGACATCCACCCCAACCACCTATAGTGCGCATATATTCAGTAAATGCATCGCTTTTACTCAAGAAGCGTTGCTCACCGACAGAGAGAACAATTTTGGTCCCATGCCCACTGTTCCGAGCGGCAGATACGAGCTGCTTGAGTGTTTCCTGAGAACCGTCGTCCCAGCTTATGCCAGCTACTCCGGTCGGGGTTACAAAGGCTATGATATAGTCAGTAACATGGCTGCGAGATAGGGGAAGGTAACAGACCAAAGTAAAGAATGTCAAACTTTGAGAAGTCGATCGTGCTTGGGTGGATGATGTCGGACGACCACGTCGGATAATAGGAAGCCGCAACAGGCTTTACGGTATTATCACCGTCAGGGGCGGTGAAGGCCTTGACTGGGATAAGAGATTCCTTGGAAGCCATAGGCGTGAACGGCGGCCAGACCATGGATTCCAAATGGTTGAGATCATTTGCGCCTAGGAAGACTAGGAGGTCCGGATGAAGTGACAGCTTGGCGTCATGTAGAAGAAGCGTTAAGAAGAGCTGGAGGCCACGTTTTCTCTCGCTCAAGAGTCCGTCATCCATCCACTTGTAAGGCAAGACCAGGGAGACAAGGTTGCGCTTAGACGGGAGAGAAAATGGAGCGCTGAGCTTTTCCTTCAAGGTGACGAACTAGCGACGTAAAAAGAGTCAATATACGCGCATATATGCACTTAACAATAAACACAAACCTCAGAGTATCGTCGAAGAACTTCATAATGGCTTCCATTTTCACGGCGCACGCTGATAACATAGAGAATATGGGGTGTTGGGTCAGAGGACGTCGTATGGTTTATGACGGCGACAGAGTCGATTGCAGACATTGTAGGACGGGGTAGAAGAAAGGCGGTGGGATGGAGACAGCTTTTATAATCGCAGACGGCTTGTGTGGATTTGTTTGATGACGGAACGGGAAACTTCTTTTCCATTTTGGGGCGGCTGCTACGAATAGGACGTCGACCAAAAAGGGGTTTCGTGGCATCACCAGCTTTCACCAAGTTCTACTTGAAGTTGAACCGGTGCAGATGGTGTTTGAGCTGTTTCGATCGATGCAGTGGCAGAGGTCTGGATCTTCCGCAGCTGTTTACTCGTGCACAAGCAGAGCGCCGGAGCTCATTGTTCCGCCAACAAGCAATAGCCATTGAGACTCGAAGCTAAGAATGAATTAAAGCTACGAATCGATTTGAATTCAAGCATGATCACTGCAAGCACATTGCGCCCTGTATCCACATTTAGAATTTCCTATGGCCAGTCCATAGGCACGAAACACTTGCTCGCTGTGATTGTGATTCAATAGCTTGGGCCGCAAATCTTATAGGAAAGGACGCTCGACTTGACATGGGACAGCACTGGAGGAGGCGGAACAAAAATAACCTTTCTGTGGCGGTGCAAAATTTCTGATGTCACAGCAGTGTGACAACACCGCTATCGACACGAGCCCGGAGCAGCAAATATTTTTTCACCAAGTTTCTTCAGCCATGGCTGCCGTCCAGGTCCTCCCAATTACTACGCCTCCCGTTCCTGCCTCTTACAAGTCGCCAAGCGTACCATCTACGTCCCGCATCTCTCGTACGTTCTTTCTTTGTGCAAAAAATAGACCGGAAAATCAAAGATAAATACTATTTTTTTTTTCCAATTTTGCAGCCCCTCACCCTTCTGGTCATCGTACTCTGCTTCCCGTCGGCCCTGCGTACCTCAACCATTTGCGACTTTCCTTGCACCACGCCCACTCATTCTCGTCGCTTGACAAGCATCTTGCTGCTGAACGCGAACGCCTTGCTGCCCTCCATAAAGACGATGCCGCCGGGGAAGATGACCTCGGAGTTGGTAGCGAGAAGGAGACCGATGAGCTTCTGAGCCTCGATCCTAAGGAGTGGAAGGTACAGACTCAATTATACTGCATCGATATTCCTATCTAAACATATCTCCCCCAGAAACAAGACCACTATGCCGTCCTTGGCCTCTCTCACCTGAGATACAAAGCGACTGAAGAACAGATCAAGATTGCCCGTACGTCTCACGCGCCTTTTCTCATTCTTTGTCACTGACAATTATTACAGACCGCAAAAAGGTGCTCAAACACCATCCTGACAAGAAAGCGGGAACCAACAAAGACGCCAACAACTCCTTATACCTCGCCGGCGTCAACCAAAACACCAACGACGATGCATTCTTCAAGTGTATCCAAAAAGCCTACGAGGTCCTCACCAACCCTGAAAAGCGCCGCCAATTCGACTCCGTCGACCCTGTATTCTTGGATCTCGAAGAGGATATACCTTCAGCAGCCGAGATCAAGGTAATCATCGCATTATTTGACAGTCATCGATCATGGCTAATGGCATTACGCATAGGCCAAGAACCTCGATTTCTTCAAGACCTTAGGACCCGTTTTCGAGCTCTACTCCCGTTTCTCTAACAAGCAACCCGTCCCCGGTCTTGGTCACATCGATTCGACGAAAGAAGAGGTCGAGGGTTTCTACGACTTCTGGTATAACTTTGACAGCTGGAGGAGTTTCGAGTGGCTCGACAAGGAGGTCAATGAAGGCAGCGATAGGTATGTGTACATTGGACATCATCTATCTCAGCTAAACTTATGCCGTTGATCTGGACAGCCGTGACGACAAACGTTACACTGAAAAGAAGAACAAGGCTGAGCGTGCGCGCAGAAAGAAGGAGGACAACGCCAAACTGAGAGGCTTGGTCGATATGGCTCTCAGGTATATATTCCCTCCAATTACGGTTTTCCAATGCTAAGCCGCTCCCACTTCAGCCTTGACCCACGCATCAAGCGCATCAAGCAACAAGAGAAGGAAGCTCGCGAAGCCAAGAAGAAGGGCGTCACTCCCGGCGCCCCAGCGAAGAAGACGAAGCAGCAAGAGGAGGAAGAGAAGAAGAAAGCCGAGGAAGAGGCCAAGAAGAAGGAAGAGGAAGAAAAGGTCAGTTATGACGCGTTGGAACGCATGAATGCCCTGTCTCATGTCCCATTCTCAATTTTCAGGCTGCTCGTGAGAAGGCCAAGAAAGCTAAAGCCGCTGCTGCCAACGCCGCCAAGAAGGCCAGACGACAGGCAAGAGCTGCGGAGGAAGCAGGGGCGCAGTCATAGATATCCTCATCTCTTTTCCTTTTCATTTTGAAGCCATCACATTCTTGGTTTCTGTCATCCCCTGCATAGCATTATGATACCTGTTCACTCCCCTGTAGAACCATCGCTATGACTAAAAGTTGTTCATTTCACATGAAGTTGGATAATAATGAGTATGCCGTGTTTCAAGTAGGTTAACCGTAGACACCATTCTAGATCGTGAACAAATCGTGGCAAGTCGTCAAGAAATATCGTGTACTGTCGTCATCATGAAGAAGTCCCATTCAATCCCAATTAAACCCTGCAAGAAATCATCTATTTGCCCATGGCGGAACGAACGGCGTTCCACAAATTATAGCCATCATCCTGGGATCAAATGAGTATAGAACAACGGAGGAGAATGGATAGGACTAACCTGGTCAAGGGACCAAGTGAAGCATCCAGCCATGCCGCTGGATTTGGCGTAGGACGCCTTGTCCGACAAAGAATAGGTATCTGAACAGTATGATGAGCACCTATAAGGAAAGGAGACAGGACATGGCTCACCATCATAGGTCACCACTGTATTCTGCGACGTGTTGTAAAGGTACTATTGCACGATAAGCAAGGTCCTTCGAGGAAGGCAAATGAGCAACTTACTGGGGTGTCAGAGCAGTTGTCCCAAGCTACGAAAACAGACAAATCAGCAAGAGAGGGTCAGCAACGCCAAAAATCAATTACCCATAGTAAATCCTCCGCCTTGACCATAAGTCCCATCAGACTTCTTAACCAAAGCCCCAGAACTAAGGATAGCATTGAACGGAATCTGCTGACCCCACCAGGACGTAAGGTTGGCAGTGGCGGCGTCCTTGACCTCTCCGGCAGATTGCGCGTTTTTGTTAGTCTGAGGGTGAGGATGGGCGGCATTGTGGAAATATGTCACGGCCGTCCCGTCGGCTTGCTTTTCTTCAGTCTTCTGCAGGAGAAGCATATTGGGCGATGGGGCAAAGCTGCCGGTTAAGACCGTCTTGGAGCTTTGGGACACGTATCCATACAGGGGCAAGCCGAGAACAAGCTGTATCGTCTGAATAAGCCAGAGACTAGAGATGGCTCAAAAAGGATGACTGACTTGGGATGCAGGGAACTTGGCAGCCGTCCATTGGGCAAAAGCAGCTTCTGCACTGGCTTGACGTTGAGTCGACGTTCCGCACAGATTTCCTGGTGAAAAATGCATTCAGAGACATAGTTCAGACACAAGCGACTTAATCGACAAACCTAGAGGTGCGTTTGGTCCAGGCGTGGAGGATGCACCCCAGACATCGTAATTCCTGATGAAATTATTAGATCGTGGAGAAATAAAGGGATTAACGCAACCGACATGATGTTTACGAAGGTCAGAACCGACGCGTAGGCAGAGACGTTCGTGAGAGGCTGTCCATTGGAGCCCAACCAAGGTTGTTGGGTGACAGCTGCCGACATTATCTTCGAAGAACCTGGAAGCCGATTAGAAATGATTTGAAGTTGTGCATATGTGTAGGAAAAAGCACTCGCCTATGGCAGACCTCACAAGTTGCAAAAGACTAAGGAAGTTGGCAGAGTCTGCCGAGGAATAAGGCTGTCCAGCGCCTGGCGAGTTAGGATATTCCTGATGAGTTTGTTCAAATATATTCAAGAAGGCGCAAGTTTGACAGCCCATACCCAATCAAAGTCGACACCTAAAAAATCAAGATCAGGGCGGGCAACCTGCCGTCTGAAATGTCTAACTTACCATCGAGGCCGTAGGTACTTATAGTCGAGGCGATTGAATTCGCAAATTTAGTTCGGTTGGCAGAGGAGGAAACAGACTGGCTGTAGTATTGACACCCGCCCCAGCCACCTATACACAGTACGTAAAAAATCAGCCATATACAAGGTCGTTGAATTGACTTGCCAATGGATAGGCAGACTTTAGTTCCATGGCCACTGGAGTGAGCAGCGGCAACTAAACGCTTCAGAAGTGATTGACTTCCCGAATCCAAAGAGACAGTGAAGGAAGAGCTCGGCGTAGCAAATGCTAATCAGAAGCAAATGAGTTTGTTTGCCATGAACCAGGGCATGATGACTAACCAAAGTACAGGATGTCGAATTTGGAAAAGTCGATTCCCTCGGGAGGGTTAGTGCTTGAGACCCAGTTGGGGTAATACGACGCAGCGATCATCGAAGCCTGCGTAGTGACTTGCCCACCAGCAAGAGAGGATGCAATTTTCATGGCTTGAGCACGCGACAAGGTCGACGGCAGTGCATCCTCAAGGTCAAATTTGTTGTCATCGCCCCCTCCCTGAGACGAGAGGAAATTGCGAAGGGCAGGTTTTGACTTGTATTCAGGATTGGAAAGTAGATCCGTCAGATACTTAGCAAGGCCGGCTTTGCGTTCTGCAATGAGTTGGTCATCTACCCAGGCTGATGGGACGAAGGTTGTGACCAGGAGTCTCTTGGGAGGGAGGCCATACGGGTCCTTCAGTGCATCTGCGTCGTCCGTTAATCAGCCGCTAATGGGAGAACGACCTACGCGTACCATGAAGAGCGGCAAACTAGATATCTCGTCAATACTAGGGCCTGCGGAAAGGAAAAATACGATACCTCAGAGTATCTCTTCTGCAAAGTCAGGGATCTGCCTTCCCCGTCGACCTTGACGGCATAAAGTACATGGGGGCGTGGATTGGAGGCAGTGGTGTGGCCGGTGATGGTGACGGAGGGTGCCATTGTAGACCTAAAGGAAGCCATCTTGTTTCCTGGGCGACTTATATATGTGTAGATATTCCATTCATGCGTGCTTCTGGAGAGGAGGCCATATTGGACACATGAGTGACGCAATGGCAATTGTCAGTAGTTGTCTCAAGCACAAGGAAGCAGGCTTCTTCTTTTCCGCCACCGAAGTCCGAGACCACCTGCGCGAGTTATCCACGATGCATTGAACGGTCTGAGGGAATGTGGTACTGCGTCAGTAAAGGCCGTAGATGTATCCTTCCAAGAAAAGGGTGAAATTATCGCGTGGCCAGCCTTCGTGGAAATGGAATGTCCGAGCGTGTTCACCGAAACCAACAGGTAAAAACCCTGGCTCCATGGTAAATTTAGAGATTGGGCTCCCGCGATATGCGCCATGTGCGGATATCAGTGATGTCAACCTAGCTCAAAAAAATAGGTTTCGTTTGTTCAGGCGTACTGGACGAGGCTGGACGTTGGGGAAGACTTGCATTTCGGAAGCGGCTACATATTTCGGACCATTGAAGCACCTTTGTCCACGCTTTTTATAGCAGTCATGTGTTGATAGACAGCGCGCTAGAGCTACAGCAAGACGGTGTCCTATCAGGTCCTATCGTGTCCTCTGATACCGGAAAAATACAATCAGCGGACCCCTTGAACTTTGGGTTAGCTCTGTAACAGAAGCTGAAGTGTTGGATCATGAATACCTTCAAGTTGTATCTCATACTCGGAGGCCTTCTATCTTATCTGTTGCATATATCCGCAGTTAAAAAAGCGAGAATCAAGCCCTAGAAAGTCCCAGAGCACTCTGTTTGACAACTAGCAGGTCGTGTGCTGTACTAGTCAGAGCCATAGTGCTCGCTCGTAGATGAAAGGTGACGACCGCCATCGGAGTCCGGGTCGATGGAGGACAATACACGTGATTGTTCGCGTGGCCAAAGTGCGCTTCATCGCTTGAGTCAAGTTAGGTTCAGCACAGGTGAAGACAGGTAAGGAACCTTGAAAGTGCTTGGTCCTCGTCTAAAACTCAGCCAGACCCATGTGAGTCGACCACAGGGTTCAGTCTTTATGCAATGTGTGCTCTGCAAACGGGGACGTATAAATTTTTCGTCAAGGAACAATTGTAAGGGGTGCCCCCACCACAAGCCCTTGGCAAGCCCTCCACCAGGGACAAGGTACTACTGAGACTTGAGTGATATCTGTGTACCACCAAAAGATAGTAGCGCAGGAGTGATTGCACACACACACACACAGAGAGAGAGAGAGAGAGATCCAGCCCTTCGGGCTCGTTTGGTCGCCATCAACCGTAAGACCAGTGGAAAGAATCACTATTGCGGATATGGAAAAGAGAGGAAACCTCAACAGTCAACGATGATGGACGGAAAAACTTCTATATTCAACGCTCTCCCAATGACTAAGTGTACAAAATATTAACATTTACTTGAACTGTAAATATAGAACGTTAAGTCAATGCTCAATGCTTATCTTCAGAAAACTGATACTCACGTTTTTGCCATCAATCCACTTCTTTCCGTCGATCTCGAGATCCCAAGCAAGGGCAGCCTCGAAGAATGCCTTGTCCTCGGCGTTGTTCTTCACATCGAGCTTCTTATACTCGTAGGACTCCCAATCTGGGGCGACTTCGACAACGGGTTCGATATTCTGCCCACGAGCAATAAGAACACCCGCAATCCTCGAGTCACCGGAGGTGCCAAGGACTCCAACAGAGCCGAAGAGATACTTGCGAGAAGCCTCGAGTCGGTTGAAGAATCCACCGATCTGGTTGGAGGACATGAAAGTCTGTGTCAACTCTTCGTTGTACTTGAAGTCGACTCGCCACACGGAGAAGCCGTCGTAGTCGAAGCTAGGCTTCTGTCAGTAACACAGAGAAGAAAGAAGAAAAAGACAGCTCACTTCTCATAGAACCACTCGATGGAACCACCGGGTCCCCGAGTATCCTTGTTGGAGTAGGCGCGTTTCCAGTCCTCAAGGTTGAAAGTCGATTTGGGGAGATCATCAAGAGGGTTTTTGGCTTTAGGTTCTTCAGGAACAAGGGGTTCTTCCTCCTCGTCTTCTTCGACCTTCTTGGGCTTCTTCTCCTTGGGAGCAGCAGGAGCAGCAGGCTTGGGTTCCTTCTTCTCCTTGGCGGGAGGAACGAATTGGATTCCCTTCTCAACGTAGTTCGTCTCGCCGAAGATTCCCTTGAGCTTGGGCTGGTTGACAATAGTCTCGAGGTGACGAATGAGGTTAGGAAGCTTGGCCCGAGCGGCGGCGTCAACAGTGACTCCAACGGCCTTCTGGATGAGGCCAGCGACTACAATGTCGGCCAAGGTGATGCGTTCGCCTACAAAGTATGTGTTTGAGGCAAGATGGGCCTCAAGAGTGTTGAGTGCGCGGAGTTGGCGTTCGAGGAAAGCAGTGTGCGCCTAAGTTATTCATTTAGAAAGGTTATGACGCGGAAACTCAGGCTTTACCTACAGGCTTGTTGTAGGGGACAACACCCGTGCAAAGACCACGGATGAAGTTGGTGTAGGTGTCGACTTCGGTATCGACAAGGTGAACCCATTGGTCAACGAGAGCAGCAGCCTCTAGGGAACCACCAAGAAGGCCAGAGTTAGGAGCGAGACCAGCCACTAGAGTTAGGAAGATTAATTAGTGATCGTGATCTTCCGAAGGCAAAAGAAGATGAAATCAGATTTTCAAAGTCTCGACATGATTGTTAAGACAGGGATAACTGAAAAAAAGGATATACTCTCATCACCGTTCCACCAACGCAAAAAAGATACGCGATCGATTAGATAGCTGATAAGAAAACTCACCGTAACGAGCAATGGCGATAGACTCAAACACCTTGAAGCCATCAGCACCCTCGAAGGCAGGGATCTTTCCATGAGGGAACTTGGCGAGGAATTCGGGCTTCTTGTTGTCTACGTAGTGCTCGTAGTGTTCAGGCAGAGAAATCTCAAGCCCGCCGAAAGCAGCAGCAGCCCTGATCTAATTGGGCAGAAATGATTATCAATAGATGGACAGAGAGGCAGTCATTAACCATACTCACAATTTTTCCAGTAGGCTGGCCAGGAGTCGTCCAAAGAGTTCCGATGGGAGCCATTTTTTAAAAGAGGTTGGAATGTAAAGATGAGAGACGGAGATGACTTGCATCTAGAAAATTTGGGCAATCTATCTCGGATCTCTGACATCACGTGATACTTCAGGGCTGGCATTTCTACATTAACGGAAAATTCTCGACTGATATATGACAAATTACAAGAGGGTAGAGATATGGGACAGATAATTGCAAGGATACATGATTGTTGCGTCAGATACAAGGACTCGTCCATTGTGATGTAGGACTACACTTTTGAGAAGCCTTGGTCCAGCCATTCCACGATGAAAGGAATTAGTTTGCCTCTATTCGTTTCTCCAACGTAGAAGCATACGAATGGGTCTATATGAATTCCATGTTCGTCCAAGAAGAACTCGGCGTTGGGGTGATATTTCTGCACCGTTTGTGAATATTTGATGATGGCGTCCCGAAGGATCTCAAATCCGCCTGCACTAATTAAAATGCGGTTTACGGTCTTGTCAACGCCGTCAAGCCAGTCCTCAGGGGCGCTGTTCGCCTCCACATAGGGACGCGCAGAAGGAGGAATGCCTTCCAAAACCTTCGTAGCCCAATAGATACCAGCAACGGGATCTAGCATATCTCCATGACCCGTGTTGGTGTAAATGAGCTTCTCGTCGAGCATCGTCGCCCATGGAGACATCATGTACGCTCCGGCCAAAGGTGCAGACAGGGTCAACTTGGGAAGACCTTCCACAGGGTGAAGGATGTGAGATAGTACTTGATGAATCAGGACGCCACCAGCGGAGTCTCCAGCCAACTGGATACATTCGGGTCTCACGCCACCATCGAGGAGGTGCTGCAGTCCTAGAACTGCTTGCTTGAGTTGCGTAGGGAAGGTCGCATCAGGGACAAGAGCTAGGATGTATAATGAATATGTCGTTACACTTAACCGACAGAGTTTCCCAGCGCATTACTCACTGTAATTCAGCATCACCACACCTGTCGGTTTGCCCCTTTTCTCGAGATTCTCTTGCACGTAGGTCCATAGTTTGGGCGCAGATTCAATGACTCCAAAAATGAATGCACCTCCTGCGGAAGGACAGCCCGTTGAACGATCTATCATATTAAACATGACAGGTACCTACCGTGCAAGTAGTATATGACGCGGTCTGTCTTCTTTGGGCCGATCCAGAGTAATTTGGTGCCGTCACTGAGCTCTTCAACGAAAGGTGGCAAGTTCAGAGACTTGGTGGTCCTTTGGTAGATGTCCCATGTCTCGCCAAAGAATGCACGAGCTTGGCGTCTATTCAGACGACTGACCATCCAGAGAAGCATTCGATCAAAAAGAACGCGTTTCCAACTTTTGGCCCTCCCGTAGTCGGAGAAGGGAGACTTGATCAACTCCCAGGTCAGCACAGCAGCTGCAAATACAGAGAGTTGAGAACCCAAAACTTGAAGAAATGAATACCGAAAACGTACGCAATGCTAACGCGCTCAAAAGAAGCCCCGACTGCTCCCATACCGAAAGCCTGTTCCTCGCAAGCACTTGGCCGGTAGTCATTCTGTGAATAATTACAAGCAGAATAGAAAGAGGTGTGCCGCTGTAGGAGAGCAGAGCAAACGCTCGCCAATCACAAGGCCCCCTTTATAACGGCCATGTAGCAGACCGGAGTGTGTGTAGAGGAGATTGCCATATCACGCTGAATACATAGAGACCCTGTCTTGCAATCTCACTTCCGCCTCGGAACGATCTCGTCGATGGCCAGAAGAATTGCACGCTTCTATGGAACAACGACTTGCTAGTCTGGTCGTCATGGATGGACCTGTTCCATTATTTCCGCACGGCGCAAAAGTTGTGTCCAGGATCTGTTACGCTGGTACTCAGTGCTAACCGGAGTACCTGAGGAGTGGATGATGAGCAAAAGTAGAAAGGGCGAGTGATCTGCAGCCCTCCCAAGGCCTCAAACAGGGACAAACATGACTTTGCCAAGTGACATAGGCTCACGCGAACTGCTACTTTGCCTTGCGAGGCCGCTTGATCTCGTCCCAAATCCTCCAGAACTTTTTTCCTCCACAAAGCCTTTACCTCATCTACAGATGTGTATCCATGCTAGTGCAAGCTGGCCAAGAACAACGTAGGAAACACTTTCAGAAAGAATTTCTTGTACTTCCCCGTTGGCGATAGCTACCCCGCGGAGTCCGGACCATTGGCATCTTCGTTCAGGCTACATTTGCAGGTCCCAGCATGAAATTGGCAGGACCTGTTGTTGCGAGCCTACCAAACTAAAGCTCTCGTCCGGCATGACCGCGATGGGCGATTCTTCCATCTCACTGCACTTTCGCAGCCACGATCTCTGTCTATGTGCTGCCAAATTTTCCTGGCTGCTTTGACTTCCCTTCATCTTCCCCTTCCAACCGCGAAGCAGTTCCGCAGTTTCAATTTCTCCTGCTACTGTCGCGTGTCGAGGGTCAAATACCGTCATAAAACAGATCTCGAGCAGAAAGCATCCTCGCTAACAATCACTTTGACCACTTCAGTGAGTCTTGTTATGTTTTTCTACGGAAAGTAAAAGAGTAACCGCAGGACCCTGTAGAGATGCCTGCCACCTCGGGGAAGCTTGAGATTGACCAAGGAGGCAACTTTCATGCAAACTTCGTCATTAACGAATTGAAGGTTCACGCGAACGGCAAATTCTCAAAAATCTCTGTTCCACCTCTATCCGTCACGAGTGCCCTCCTGATTTATCCGGCCCTCAATGACTTAACGGGCGACCGGGACTTTGGAGGATATGTCAAGGACACAACACTTAGTTTGACTTCCACTAGCGGGGTATCCATTGTTGCGCAGCTCAAGGATAAGGCGCTGGAGGCACTTCCGTTGTCCGGGAAAATCGTCTGGACCCATGCATAAGTTAGTGCTATGAACGAGCTATATCCTTCTTTGAGGAGTCATATAATGTCAATCTCACCTTGAGACTCCAGACACTTTTCAATAGAGGCTCAGCAGTCATACTGCCGCCTCCAGATTTCAGTCGATGCAATGAAGTAGGCCCAGCCGGATCGGGAAGTTATTTCTGTGGCGTAATTGCCTGATTAGCTAAAGCATCGGCTAAGCCACCAACTTTGCAGTCCAACTCACGCCAAGTTCGTTGCAGAAATACCTTCTGTTCACACACCGAATTATATATCAACGTCCATTCCCTCATTCATAAGGCTCCATAGCATGGAAGCTCTGTGAGCCCCAGCTACCTTCATTCCATGGCCACCGTCGTACTTAAGGAACCAAGGAACGAGAAATGTTTTAACCCTTTGAATCACCAAGGCTCTTCATTCCAGTGACAAGGCGTTGTGTAAGTCTTTTCGGCTGTTTGAGCTTGTGTGTTTCTGTCCTGATCCTAGCGCTGCAGCGAGAACATGTCGATTTTAGCAAAAGGCATCTTACGGTCTTCATCTGCTGCAACATTCCATGGCAATTTCCTGCTGAATAATGTTCACCATGTTACCGTCTCGGGAAGACTCATGGGGAATTTTCCAACATTCCTGAGCGATTCTGCAATGCTGGTTCTGAAGGAAGGTTCACATGCAGCAGGCGCGGACATTTTCTCAGGAAGGATAGGTTGTGACGAAGTCGTCCTCGAGTTCGGTAATGGGATTAAAATCCAAGCCGCACTGGACAACCCCGTCTGTCCTCCGGTATCTGTCAGCGGGACTAGCATTTTTTCCCAGGCGTAACCTCATACCCTCATGTTATTGCTTAGTGGTCTTCCATGACGCCAGTCAATGCCTCCGGAAGTGTTACTTTTTCGTGCTTCGTGGATAGACAGCATGCTGAAGACACGTATATATGACTTTGAGATCGCTTTGGATGCAGGGACCCCATCTGCAGTTACTCTCAACATCGGTCACATCATACTCGACCATCTACACGACAGTAAGTGTAGGTCTTTCATGGAATAACGCAACGTCCTTTAAAGCGAGAAGTCAATAGCATGTGTCTTACTGCAATTGGGTGGTTAAGGGCGACTTCTGGGGCGAGATTCATGGGCCGCTTCATTGTCAACGACTCCCAATATGTTGTGGCAGGGAGTCTTGCGAACAGCGTCCCATCCTTCAGGAGCAGTGCCTTGAAACTAACTTGCGAAAGTGAAGGGCACCTCAGCGGTACGAAAACACTAGATGGGGTGATAGGCCAAGAGAACATCCTCCTCAAATTTGATAACGGCATCAAGATCGAAGGGAAGCTCGATTCTCCAATATATCCTGCGTCGACGGTCTGCGGAGCGGCATTCTTCACACAGACATAAGGTCGGTATCGCAAGCAGTCTAGTGCTCATAGCTGACATGCTACCGACTAGCGCATCAAACCTTTGCCCTTAAGGCACCCATTTAAACTGGCAAGGGCTAAATCGATCATTGAATGAGTCCGTAATGCCTATTATCAAGATTACCAGATTGAACATTAGGCAAGAATGATTGGAGACCAGAAATTCTCCCTGGGAGGTTTGGGATTTATTACGTGCGGCAGCGCGCCGCCTGCGTTAATAGAACACGATATTTCGTTATACTGCTCAATCCCCAAGCTATGTCTGAAACCAGATGCCACATCCAATTAGCTGGACGGTAGGCGCTTCTAATTGCCATTCCCAAATGCCTTCAATAGTTGGACCATTTATAAGGCGGAGCGTAAGGCCATTTGGACCAATACTGCCTTCTATTAATCTCGTGGACGTGAGTTGTGAAAGCGATGTGTACGTCAATTTTGTGTGTCGACAAGAGAAATGTGGCATGCCAGAGACAAATATTCCACCCAGCGTGAACTGCGTGTTGTCTATATCGAAAGTGGCTGCAAATTTTGGTCCGGGGTTGATTCCTACACGGCGAAAAATTCCTATCGCGGTGAACATCTTAGATTAACCTGTGCCGAGGACGATCAGTCTCCATAGAAAACGATGTGGAGTTTATCCATGGGGACGGGACGTACAACCCCTATTTTTTGGACGCAAGAAATTTGATAGATCAGATAACCTTTCGCCTCTTTAAATACTTCCATTATATTGCATAACTTACAATTTCTGCGGAAGCTTTGAATTTGCCTTCCATGAGGACCAAGTGGTTGGAATGGAATTCAAGAAACATAACTTAACAATACGCACCGCTCCAAAGTTCCTTTCATTCTAGATCTGCAGCCTGTTACCCCGGAATCATTCATAAGGTATGATGT